>JAPSGF010000032.1:484124-511786 GCA_035772895.1 Perdix hodgsoniae
GGAGACAAAAGTGTTGATAGACCATTTTCAAAACCGGAAGCATGACAGGAAGTAGCAACTTGAGAAAGAAATACAGAAGACTCAGGAGAAAAAAAAAGGGGGGGGATTTGAGGCCAGAACAGCCAGGTGGAAGAGAATGAGGTGAGAGTAAGAATGGAAGAAACAAAGAAGAGTGCTAAGCCTACTGAGGCTTTTAAATAAAGTCATTTGGCTGCAGGTGTAATCATTAAGTACTAATGCTATATTCCTTCTTGAAAGGATGCAAACCTAAAGAAGGCTCAGGCAATAGGTGTTATAGTTACATATAAACTGTTTTACTAGATTTTAGCATTGGTCTTGTTAGCCAAGTAACTTCTTCATAGCAGGATCCAGCTGTTTCTGGGAAGTTCTGAAAGAGTGAAGGTTTGGGAATACCACTTCCCAGAGCAAAATTCTATTAAATCTCTGTTAGTGAGAGCTTGGCTAATAACTGTATTTGTCTGATATTTTTTTTATTTTTTATTTTTTTTTTCCCCAGGAGTAACTGAAAATTGTCGTAATTCACTTACATTAAAACTCTTTTCTGATTTCTTGAATATGAACTAGGCTTCACATCAATCGACCTTCTACCTTTTTTTTTCTTGTTCCCAGCAATATATTAGCACTATTAGTTTTACAAGAGTAGAAATATGTCATGTGAGTGGCCTTCTACTTTATCCGGATTAGATTGAGAGTTTTGTATGTGGGATTTGTTAGGTGCTTTTTGTTGTTGTTTCTGGGGATTTTGCATAGTGTTGTTCTACATCTTTTATATAATTAAAGAAAAATATGTTCATATACTGTAATTGTCCTCACTGTGGGATCTCAGTTGAATTATACACAAGGAATTTCAAAGCACTTTTCAGATAAAGGAAAAAACATTTCCACTTGTATTATATTGGATGCTTTTAATACTTAAGAAAAAATAAGGAAATATTCATCTTTATAAAATTAACTTATTTCTACTCTTCATGGTATCAATTTGATTTCTGTTTACATAAATTTCTCTTTTCCTTATTGATTAGGATGTTGATGAAGTTTTCTTTCTACCCTTAAAGCAATTTTTGTTTTAGAATTTTCCTCTTGCATTTAAAAGTGGATTGTGGTGTTGGGTAAAAAAACAGCCCTCCTGTTACCTTGCTTCATTTCCTTTCTGACTCTTCTCTCTTTCTCTTCAAACACTTTTTGAGACATCTACATCATATTTTCCTCTGTTAAGCCAATCTGTGTCTTGGCTTCAGAGTCACTTGTTTAAGAAAGTCCACAGATATAAATGCACATGGACAACATCACTGGGTCCAACAGTTCTTGCTTGCACAAACACACTGAAACTCCTTTCCAGGTGCCATGCTTTATGTTCAAGTCTGAATGTCTTTATGCTTGTGTAAACTTTTTAATTTCCTTGTTTTCTTCTGCAGTATATAACTCTACACACTATAGTTAATCATGCTGGGTTTTTTCTTTACCTTTTCCAAGATTTGTTTTCATTATTCATTTCACAAAAAACTTCAATAGCCATTCAAATTAATGAGAAAGCTGGGAAATTTTCATGAAGCTCTGTTTATAACACATGGCACTACACATGTGGATGTTCTACTTCTAATGACTATGCTTGAGCATATAATGCATCACAGTTTTAAAGAAATAATTCTTTTGTGCTAGTGAACTGAAATAATTATTTGCCAGAAAAAGCCGAGTATAAGGTCCCTGATCATCTGTGTTTAGAGACATATTTATCATAAGAAGTGTGTGTGATTAATACAGTGGAAAAAATAAGCCATTGAAGGAACTGAAATTCTACTAAGAAAAATTATCTTAAATTACCAGTGTAAAAACAGAGGCTGTGTTATCATGTATCCTGATTAGAAATTCAGCTATAATATTCCTTTATTTTTTAACACTCATAATAGTGTTTGCATTGAGTATTGAGTCATCTTTGGTGTTTTCAGTTCTAAAGAAGCATGTCACTTGTATTTCGACCAACTAAATTACTAAATGCGTTAGAACTCATTTGGTGTTAAATTGACCTTGAGTCCAAATTAGTAGTTGCAAGCTGGTATTGTGCCATTTCTAATTCATCCTACTTTACTAAATCAGGGTAGTCAGGACAATTAAGCATGGAGTCTTTGCTATGCATCCATTTCAAAGGAGCTGTGCATTTAAGATGTCAATACATCAGTATATGTCAATGTTCACAACGTTATATATAGAAAGCGATCAAAATACTTTTTTTTTTTAACTTATTTTTCAAATGCACAAAGGCATAACATTTCTAGTCTTCAGAGGAGCCAACTGCTAAGTATATCCTGGCACTCTGGCTTTTTCACTGTTTTGTTATGTTAGTCTCATATTGCACACTGTGCCCACAACTTATTCCTGCTGCATGATCACATGCAACAGCTGTTACATATTCTTTCCTACTATGATTGTTGAGCCTTATAGTTTCACCCTTTAACAACATCCTACAGTTCAGAGGCTGATAGAAATGGTCAGAGACATGATTTCAAATGTACTTAAGTAAGAAATGTGAATACCACCTGCCTTTGTCCCGGATCTTGTAATTCCAAGGTGATAATGCTAATCAAAAACAACAACACTCTGATTTCTGCTTAAGAATGACTGAATTAGAGAAGTAAATTAAATGGAAATACCTAGCAACTGATTATCACACATTTGAGTTTTGTGCAGTATATTAAGTATATATAAATTTATATTAAATTTATAGATACTGCTGAGTTAAATAGTCAGAAGACATATGACTCACTATATGCATGGTGTCCAACATGATATTAATTTCAACAATATTTATACTTTTATCATGACTAATAGATAGTTCCAGTCAGAGTTGAGAGGTAAGCAGCAAAGATATACTCGGACTATATCATCAAGGTATTAGGAACAGAGATAGGGAAGCTACAACAATGGTGAGTGCCTAGGACTAGACAGAGGGAAGCTACAGTGGTATTGTGTGCCTACTTGGAGACGGAGGGCACTTCTGATCACACATTCAAGGCAGAATATTTTGAATGAGCACAGGTGCACAAAAGACTGACTAGGGATAATCAAAAATCTATCGTTTAAGTGGAAGTTAGAAAATTTGAATCGTTAAGTCTAGCAAAACGAAATGTGAGCAAGGACAAGGTATTGAAACAGCTACACAAGGTGATCCAGAATGACAAAGCAACAATTTAAAGTGGTTTTTTTTTTTCCCCAATATGCAATTTTTTTCAGCTTAATATACAATTGCTTCTATTGATTGATGTGAGACACTGCTCACCATTGTAAGAATATTCCAGCTTACTTAACTAAGATATCTAGAGGTTAAGCATTTCCGTTATCTCTTCCCTTTCAGCCCACCATTTATAGCCACTGACTTAAATCCATGAGATTTTCAGTGACTCAAAGAAGCCTACATTATTTCTGCTGTCTTGTATTTCGCCTGACCAATTCCTCTGGGAACTGTAGAAAATCGTGCTTTGGATTTGGTAAGAGAGACCCAGGTTATCCATGTATATACTCATTCACAGGGGAACCAATGCCAGCCATTCTAACCGCATACATTCTCACCCTTCTTGACAGTTGTGATTAAGTTTTTATTTTAGGAAGACATTTTGACTTCCTTTACTGTTTCTCTAAGTCCCCTTTGTCATGCAAAGCTTTTGTCATCAGTTCTTGCAGAATCAGAAATCAGTCACACCACAGAATCATAGAATCACAAGGTTGGAAATGACCTGCAAGATCATCTAGTCCAACCGTCTTCGCATTACCACTGCTACCACAAGCACTAAACCAGATTTCACAGCTCCTCACCCAGATGCCTCTTGAGCACTGCTAGGGATGGCGACTCCACCACCTCCCTTGGCAGGCCATTCCAGTGCCTGACCACTCTCTGAGAGAAAAAGTTCTTCCTTAAGTCTAACGTAAACCTCCTCTGGTACAACGTGCGGCCATTTTTCCGGGTCCTGTTTGTTACCTGGAAGAACAAGTCAAACCCCTCCTCACCACAACCCTCCTCCAGGAAGTTGTAGAGTGCAATGAGGTCTCCCCTGAGCCTCCACTTCTCCAGACTAAACCCAGCTCCCCCAGCCGCTCCTCATAAGACTCGTGCTCCAGGCCCTCACCAGTTTCATTGCCCTTCTCTGGACACGCTCCAGGGCCTCAATGTCTTTCTTGTAGTGAGGGGCCCAAAACTGAACACAATACTCGAGGTGCGGCCTCACCAGTGCTGAGTACAGGGGGATGATCACCTCCCTGCTCCTGCTGGCCACACTATTTCTAATGCAGGCCAGGATGCTGTTGGCCCTCTTGGCCACCTGAACACGCTGTCGGCTCATGTTCAGCCAAGCATCAACCAACACCCCCAGGTCCTTTTCCTCTTCACAGTCATCCAGCCACTCGTCCCCAAGCCTATAACACTGCATGGGGTTGTTGTGGCCAAAGTGCAGGATCCGGCACTTGGCCTTGTTGAACCTCATCCCATTCACCCCAGCCCAGCAATCCAACTTATCTAAATCCCTCTGAAGGGCCTCCCTACCCTCAGGCAGATCAACACCACCTCCCAACTTGGTGTCATCTGCAAACTTACTAAGGGTACACTCAATCCCCTCGATTGATATTAAACAAGATAGGCCCCAGTACCGACCCCTGGGGGACACCGCTTGAAACAGGTCACCAGCTGGACTTAACACCATTAACCACCACCTGTTGGGCCCACCTTTACCCTCTGTTACAATTTAGCATCTGGAAAGGGATTTGCTTTATATATACATTCATGACAGAGATTTATCAAAAAAATTGCCCTTAGCTTACACCAACTAACTACTAAATCATCTCAATTATTGATTTTTTCAGTGCTTTAAAGTGTTACAGAATATGTTATAAACCAGGTTCCAGGTTCCTAAGCAAATTGCAGGGCAGACAAAATGCCTAAGAAAAGATTTTTCAAAGACTGCTTCCATAAATAATTAAAAATACAGTTTGCCCTTAAGGATATAGATGGTGTTTCGAGTCCCCACTGAATTCACTAACAAAGCTTTTCTTGATTTCAGTGTGGAATATATCAGGATAAAGCAGTTTCTACATGATGCTGTTTAGATTTATACTGTGTGGTAATAACCATGAAAGCAAACTGTCATTGTTGGAAGCAAAATTCTAAAATATTTAAGAAATCTCACAAGGAATAAAATCAACAGTTATTCTAAATCTCAATAAAATTGAAGGTGCAGTATAGTGACTTTTATATATCATATGATCTAAGACCACGCAATGAGTTAGCAAGGGACAAGAAAACCCACCATACATGTAAATGCTGAAGAAAACAAAATATCATAATAAGAAGCTGCAAGTGGCAAATGTGAATAATCACCATGTGCAGTCAATATCATGGAAAATTAGATATTTAGAAAATGAAAAGGCTATCAATATCAAACATCAGCACCTATCTGTTTCACACTTATTGTTTTATTCTTTTACTCGAGATATCAGATTGTCGAGATCAAGAGAAACTTTTCCCATTCAAACTGGATTTTAAAGTAAAAAGTTTGTTTTTGTTGGTTTTTTTTTTAATTATTATTTTGAAAATATTTTTGAAAATTACTTGATAAATTGTGGCCTTCCAGTACTTGAAGGGAGCGTATAAACAGGACGGGGAATGGCTGCTTACAAGGCTGGATAGTGATAGGACAGGAGGGAATGCTTTTAAACTGAGACAGGGGAGATTTAGGTTAGATATTAGGAAGAAGTTTTGCACTCAGAGGGTGGTAACACACTGGAACAGGAGAGGGAGAGGGAATTGATGGTCCCCCTTGTCTCGCTCCAATTTATAGAAGGGAGAGGAGGTTCTTTTAATATCTGTATACCCGGAGTGAGATTAAGAAACAACGGTTCAAATGTTGGTCCAACCAGTTTATTACAGATGTTAATTAGGGAGATGGGGAAGGGGAGGACAGATGCTATTATGAATTAGGGTACTGGGTAAGGGAAGGAGGGCGATAGAAAAGACAGGAAAGAAGAAGCAAGGAGTCTTTATAGGAAGCAAGAGGGAGATAGTCACCACCATGGATCCAGCTTGGTTCGTAGTTCAGTCTTTGATCTTCAGAAGTAGTGAGGTCATCTGGCAGTGTTGTTCTGTTGACCACAGCAACAACAACCATGACCAAGGTGATGATGGCCACTTTTCAATGTTTTCAAAGTGGTCGAGTCAGCTGTCTTTAGTGTGACAGCTCAAAACACAAAGTGGTTGTGTCACCTCTCCTTGGAGTGGCAGCTTCTGGCTCTGTCATTTCAGTGGAAACTCCTTTGTTCCTATCTTCCTGGCCTTGCCAGCAGATAAGAGGGAGCAGGGAGGTGCCAACTTGTACCTTGCCTTCACAGGATATGATGGCATCATCCCCCAGTTTCCCATAGCAAACTGGAGTTATTTAGTCACAGGCTAGATCTTCTGCCAGTAAACAGTCCTGAGCACTCTCTTCCGGAGGCAAACAGCTAAAATTGCCCACATAGTGATGTTGATTGCTGCATGGCAACACCCATCACTCATCTCCTAGACAAGTCAGTCTTATCACAAGAAATACCTCAGGAAGCAAGCTTTGAGACGAAAAACAAAGAAGGATTCTAACACCCCTTTACTCAGCTCTTGTGAGGCCCCATCTGGAGTATTGCATCCAGGCCTAAGGCCCCCAGTACAGGAAGGATGTGGAGCTCTTGGAGCAGATCCAAAGGAGGGCCACAAAGATGATCAGAGGGCTGGAGCACCTCTCCTACGAGGAAACTGGGATTGTTTAGGCTGGAAAAGAGAAGACTCCAGGGAGAACTCATTGTAGCCTTCCAATACTTGAAGGGAGCATATAAACAGGAGGGGGAATGGTTGTTTACAATGGTGGATAGTAGTAGGACAAGAGGGAATGATCTTAAACTGAGACTGTGGAAGTTTAGGTTAGATATTAGGAGGAAGTTTTTCACACAGAGGGTGGTGACACACTGGAACAGGTTGCCCAAGGAGGTTGTGGATGCCCCATTCCTGGAGGCATTCAAGACCAAGCTGGATGTGGCTGTGGGCTGCCTGGTCTGGTGGTTGGTGACTCTGCACATAGCAGGGGGGTCGAAACTAGATGATCATTGTGGTCCTTTTCAACTGAGGCCATTCTATGACTCTATGAAATAATTGTTAAGATATGCCTCTTGGAAAAAAAAAAGGGAAGGGAAGGGAAGGGAAGGGAAGGGAAGGGAAGGGAAGGGAAGGGAAGGGAAGGGAAGGGAAGGGATATTTCAAACTTAATAGTTAGTTTCAACTGGAAATCTAAAATTCAATGAAAAACATAAATAAAAATGTTAAATTATATTTTTGATAATCCTATCTAGTATTTTGCTATAGAAGCCCCCAAAGGTTATAGCGGCAGTAAAGTCCTTATCAAAATAAATAAACTAAAGCACACACAGATTCTTGCACAGTAAACAGTGTATAAAAATCAGCTAACAAACATCTCCACTTTTCTTGAATCTGCAGGTTTGGTTTCTCAAGTAAATATTACTGCATTTGATACCTATAGGCTTTTGATACCCATAAAACAATGGAACATGAAAAAAGGGCTCAAACACATTGCAGCTGCGTCAACTATACTTTTTCACCAGTTACAAATTTCATTATTGAAACTGTACCCAATTCAAGATTCTAATATCTTGTTTTTTTCACTTTTTAAAATATATTTTAAAAATGTAAAACTTGCTATAATTTGCTTTTTTACTTCTTTTTTTTTTTTCTCAGTTGGGACCGTGTTGGAAACCAAGTACATGATTTTTCTCAAGTTTTGGCCTTTGAAGTAACTACCATAGAGACAGCATTTGCTTCAGTTTTGATGGATTTCAGACTAGAGTTTGGAGAGACATATTATGCAGCAATTCAGGGAGTGCTATGAAAGTTTGTGGAAGCCTCAACCCATCTGATTTGCTACTGCAATCCAAAAGGTGAATACCTTGAAGGAGCAACATTTCACCTTTTCCAGCGCAAAGTGTTATTTGTCTTATAGTAGTTCTATAAATGTACCAAGAGAAGCCAGGGACTAGTAGAATCATATTAGAAGTCAGCCAATATATAATTTCCTGCTGAACTCATAATTTTGTATTAATAAGCCCCTTTCCTCTCATGTTAGCAGGTACTCAAGGACATTAATATCAGGACTAAAATCCTGCTTTTGATTGAGTCTGGGCCCAGTTTCTTTGAGCTTATTGTTCATTACTTCTAATAACTGAATATGACAGCTCACATGACTTGATGAGCATGCTACACCACAGAACAGAGTCTAAAAAAGAAGAGTACACTCACAGGCATACTGTTTTTAGCATCTATCCTGTAAGTTGTCAAACTTTTTCTAGAGAATGTAAATAGTATATAGAATGGGAAGAACTTATAATTCACATGTAAATGAAATAAATTGTCTGCCCCTCAACAGTCACAATCTCTCCCAGGTCCACTCCTTCTTGGACAGTTAAGAGACTTTGCTGAGGTTACTAGTGCATCAACTGTGGCATGAGAGACATTTACCTACAATGATTCTGGATGTGTGTTTATGGAAGAATCCCCCCGTTTCCTGCAGAAACCTGCTTTTGTTCTCTATCATGGACACTGCCTGAAATGCTGGTGTGAGACCTAAATTATGTCTCCCAAGCTTTGAGCATCCCTGACTCTTCCCAGCAGCTCTCTTACAAGATTCCAGAGTTGCACTGAAACTTGCAGCTCCAAATTTCCTCTTTTTCTGAGGAAAGCTGATCTGCCTTTTCCCCAAGACTTCTTTTAGTACTGTGGTCTACAATCTCAGTGTACACTTTTGAGAGCTAGGATAGCCAAAGTGGGGATTTAAGAACCATTTTCAAGGTCATGAAGATTATGGTATGATCAAAATGAATTTATATGCCAAGTATAAAAATATATGGGATCTGGCAATGCCCTCATTTCAAAACATTTAGTAGCATGGAAATTCTATACATGTGAGAAGAAAACAGTCTCAGAGCTATAATTCTGTGGGGATCTCTCTGGAAACTTTTGAAATTTTTAATTCCATAGATTAAAAAAAAAAAAAATCTTCAAGTAACCACATGGAAATTATTTTTATTATTAAAAATAATAACAGACTGCTACCTCTTTTATATTTCCCAAAGCATATAAAGGCATGTATTCCAGTTTCCAAAGTGTTTACCAGAATTTACCACAAATATTACAGTGGTTGTTGTGACAGAAAAGAAGTTGGGGCTGCCAAAAAAATATACTGCAAAAGGTAAAAATAAAAATATTCATATGTCAAACATCATTCATATTTAGCAGAGAAAGCAGATGCCCATGAGGAATTACCATTATGTAGCTGATACAGCAGAATCTTAAAACATAGCATAAGAATAGCTGAAAGCCAAATACTAACATTTAATTGATTCCATCGGTATTAAACTTTTTGCTTTTCTGAATCAGAGCCATTAACTGCAGGTTGCTGGTGTATGCTGATATAATTCCAAAGGCTACAGTAAGGTTACCTCTCCTATGCAAAAAATATGTTTTTTAACAACTGTCTGAAGAATGAATTAGTAGAAAGGCAATAGTCACAACTTTTTAAAGAAATTTCTGGTGCCAATTGATTACAAGTTTTGTGTAAAGCCAGAACTAAAGAAATAGCAATTACTAGGCAAATTAATGGAAATATTATATTTCCCACCTTATATTAAATTAATGATATTGGATATGTATCCCTAGGAAGACAATTCCTTTTAAAATTCATTGGGTGAAAGTTCACTGAAAACTGAATTGCTTCCAATATAACCTCCGATAATTACTCTTACTCTTTTTTTTTTTTTTTTTTTCCAGTTTGAAGAACTGCTTTTTTTCAGACATATATTTACATCAAATTTACAGCAAGGTTAAAAAATAAATACATTAGAGAATGTGAACTAAGCATCTTTAATAATAAATCAGCTTTTAAGTACTTGCACTTTACTCCTTTACTCCTTAAAGTCTCATGGAACTTAACACCTTCATATAGAATAAGAAACAAAGAACAAAGCTGACATGAATGAAAACACTTGTATTTAATATTAATCTTATACTGAATCAAAAGATAAATTAACAATCATACCTGAATCCAGCTTGATTTGCACCAGAAATGAGCCAGTAAAAAAGAAGAAAAAACAAGTTCTCAATCAACACACAGTAAACAGCAGATTTTTCTAATATTTGATTGATATATGCACACAAGTTATTGTACCCACATATGTCTTTGAAGTTGGCTTGATGTTGACTTGTTATCTAATACATATCTATTTGATTCACATTCATGAAAACACTGCATTAAAGATATAAATCCTAATTACATTTTTCCAAAATGTCAAAAAATAGTGATAAAGAAGTTACTGCCAAAAATAGTGATAAAGTTGCAGAGGTGCTGAGAACTGATAATAGTTTTCTGAATCCTTCACATTATTACTTGTTGAAAAAGACAAAGGAGTTTTTTCAAAGACCTTTCATCATCCCAAAATGTCTGCATGACATGGGAAGAGAATGAGGAAAAAAAAAAAAAAGCAAATGAATGAAGCTACTTTTCATATTTTCTCTGAGTGGGAAGTAAATTTCATTAAATTGCCATAAATGCTAGTAAAAAATAAGATTAACAAAGAGCAATTGGAATTCCAAAACATACTGTGTTTGCTAATTTTTGTTAATTTGATGCAGAGTAAAAATAACCTTATGATTTTTTATATTAAAAAATAACATGTGTATACCCCTTCATTGAATTGCTTCTTCTACTCTGCATTCAGTTCTCAGATCTGAAGAAACTAGCTCTTCCAAATGACTGTTATACCTCTAAAGAAGCGTCTTAATTGTCAGGCAGTTTTAACTGAAACAGATGAAATTTCAGTTAGACTCCTTGTTCCATTTCATTGCCATTTTTCTAGTTTAAGACAGCATCATTCAATCATCCATTTATCTAAAGCACTGCAATTACGATGTGAAAATGATTCCACATTAAAATCAGTAAAAACAAAAGATTCCTTAAACAGGAATTTTATTGAATCTCTTTACTTAAATGTGCTATGTTGCCACGTGACACTTTGCAGTATGGTTTGGACATTCACAGTAAGGGAATACAGCATATCTTTTAATGAATGTGGAGCACAAAACCAGAGAAAAAGAAAATAAACTGAGTCAAGGCAGAAGGACTGTCTTCCCATCTCTTTTACATTTTCAGGGAGACATGACAGTCCATTTCTGTAGCTACAGTGATGTTATTCTTTTACCTAACTTAGGTACAAGTTAGCATACATAACATTGTTTTACCAATAAGGCAAAATGACTTTTTTTCTTGCCTGAACTGCTGTCTTCTTTAGCTAACACTTTTTTTCAGGTGATTCCATGTCCAAAAATATTACAAAGTATTGTATATGTTGTAATATTTTTGTAATGTTTATGTTGTAATACATTTGTAATATTTTAAAATGTGAAGAATTTCAATGACTCAGATTTTTTTGGCATTCCATTACACAGCTAGGTGTTCAGTAACAGGGAGTCTCACTAAATATTCCTATCATCATGTTTTCCTCTACCCTGAGAATGTTTTCCCTATTGAGAAAGGCATAGCCATGTTAAATTCAGCACATATGAAGATGGTTTCATATTTGCACTTTGATCTGACCCTCCTTCCATGTGTTATTTTCTTTTTACTTCTGCACACCCGCAGGTCTGGTGTGGAGATTATGTATTTCACTTTTATTTTTTTTTTTTTTTCCTATTCTTTTCCAGTGTTTATACCATCTCTAGAAAACCTGGTCCATGCACCACTGTGGCGTGCTCCACAAATCCTGAAAGTATGGCATGACTCAAGGTGCTCTGGGAGTAACAGCAGGCACCAAAAAAAACAACCTGAAATCGTGCCTTTATGCTAACTACATCCCTTCAAGGAGTAAGAGGCTTTGGTTTTCTAGATAAGAAGTCAGTAACTATGTAAATCATGTAAATCCAAGTTCAATACTTCAAAACATGAAAGCCAGAGGAAAGTACTAAGAAGCTTTATTTATAAAGCTATATAAAGTTCCAGTTACTAAGTTTCTTAGTGTCAGAACCAGAAAAATGGTGGATTTTTTTTTTTTAGTTGAGTTTTTTTGTTTGTTTTGTTTTTTTGTTTGTTTGTTTGTTTGTTTCCTACCTGGTCAGAATCTCTTGGATATAAAGTTTTTGGGCTTAATGCATACTTGGATTGAACAGCAGCAGTTTTCCAGCATGGTTCTGAAGCAGTGTGCTATGCAAATGCACAGATTTTATGATAAGCACAACTCATGACCTAAAGGTACTTTCTGGCAACAGGAGGGATCTTAGTTTAACACATGTAATCTTTTAAGCCTGAGTATAAAAAGATTCTTTGCTGTCAAAACATTATTTTTTTCTGCACTTAGAATCTTAAAGAACCATTGAACATGTCACTTAATTACTTTCCAGAGATACTTAGTGTAATGTAAGCACTTAGATTTTAAAACAAACAAACAAAAAACCTCGTATGTCTGGACAGTTGCAAGACTCCATTAATGAAGGCTGCAGGAATTCATTTTACTGAATCTTCCAGATATCAGTACATTTTCTATGGGCACACTTACCTAGAAAATGTTGCTTCAAATCAGATTATTTTGCAGTTTATGACTCCTCTTCTACACAGTTAGTCATGTCTTTAAAAAACTAAATAAAGTTTAACATTTTTGAAAACTACTCATGATGCCATAAGTAGACAGTTCTTTGCATGGATTGGTTATTACCTATTACTTGCTATATTTATTCGTTATTAAATGTTATGTTATGTTATTGCTATTTGTTCAGTCATTTTCTTTTCTTTGTGAAATGTCTGTGTATAACTTGCTCATGGTATCAAGAACTTATGTAAGAAAGTGGACAAACACGAAAGCTGAATTTATCCAAGTAAAAACTGTTTGGCTTTAAAATTCTAGTCATTATACAAAAAGAGGGAAATCATTCTCTTTCAATCACTAACGTTAGAAATAAAAGCTGAATTGCAGATATTTAGTCTCAAAACCAAAATATTTGTCTATACAAGTAGTCATTTCTATACTTTATCATGATTCTGTGTGATGAGCTACAGTCATGAAATATTTAATTTGCATGAATAAATTATTGTTTATGTAAGGAAGGAAAAAATCAGCTGTTCCGTTATGAACCTGCTTTAATAGTTTAATCCAAACCCCCAGTATTTCCAAAACTGTGCTTGAACTTGAGGTTCAGAATGCAAAAAATGTGAATAGCACTGCACTTATCTTCCTTAAAAAGATCCCTATAATCTGAGGATGTAAAAAAAATAATCTAAAAAAAAAAAAGAAAACCTGTAAAAATCCTACTTTCTTGACAAGGAGATATTTGGAAAATCTCTTCACATACATATATACATAGGATGATATTCTTAGAATGATACTCTTTGCATTCATGTCAGTATCACATTAACACAACAAACAGAAATTCAGCACTTAATTAAAAAAAAATAAAAATTAAAATGGTGCACAATGAATTGCTAAGCACTGTTTTGAACCTATGAAGTAGCCTTGAAGAGCAGTCAATTTAATTGTGCACTTTCTCAAAAAATGTGAACAGGTGCAATTTAAAAATGAGTACTCTCATATTGGTCAACTCTATTGCAATGGTACTTGCTGTTAAATCACATTCAACAAAAATAATGACCTAATTGTTTCATGTGAAATTTAGGTTCTAAATTCAACACTAACTAAAGAATACTATTAAAAACTAGACTTTGTAAATAACAGAGTGACATCAATTAAAAAAAAAAATGTAACTCAAATATGGTTTTGCTTGAACAGTGAAGCTCAGTACATTGTTCTAACGATATTTGATTCAAAATATCTGTGTTTGCTATTTTTCATTTAAAAGTCAGCTTGAAAAACTCATTATTTGTACCCATGATAGATCTTCGAATGTGAATATTCTGGAGCAACAATTTAAATTTTTTTAATGAAACTGTCAGACCTTCGTCAATAGGCTTATCTCCTTAAGAAACTCAGACCATGAAAAACAAAATGCCAGTTCTGATTCCTCACAAGTTCTTGTATGCTTTCATTTTTTTCTGTCTCTTTTCAATTGTCTTCTTTCAGAAGAAGAAAGATGTTTGCATTTTACTTTTTTTCCTCTTGATTGGGCAATACCTACCATTAGGTAAAGCTTTATAGTGTGACTGTGTAGGGATACAAAATCCTTGGATTATGTTTATGCAGTCTGCATTTTAATTAAGCTTATTACTCACGGAAATTCTACACAGGAAGATCCCGGTCTAAATATTTTCTGTTCCTTTTGCCCAGATGTATGGGAACTGTTAAATCACGGCCTGAACATCTGATTGATCACCTGAGGTGAGCAGTGAGTCAGCCCTGGAAGCACCTGTGCTACCTGGCTCGACCTCTCCTAGACCTATTTAAGAGCTGACTACCAGCAGGGAAGGGTCTCTTTTTGGAGTTCCCTTCTTTAGAGTTTTGCTGTGAGCCTAGTGCAAAGGTGAGCACTCTATCTATTTTCTTTTGTATAATAACCTGCTTAGAGTTGATTCTGTATACATAGGATGATATTCTTAGAATGATACTCTTTGCATTCATATCAGTATTCAAGTCAGGTATATTCCATAATTATAACATCTGTACATTCCTTCATTATACATCAAACTAATTCAATATATCCTGATTTTTACTGTCTTGTACTGTATTAATAACACAGTAAATGACAAAATATATGGTTATATATGTACTTGATTTTAACGAAGAACATGCACTAGACTTTTTTCCATATAGATTTCATACATAATAATTATTTATTTAAGAATAAAAAACAAGAATTATAAAAGAATACATATATAATTTCCAAATAAAGAAAATAAATTGAACTGTTTGGGTTACTCTCAATGGATGTATCATGATGGAGACCTGTGGGGTGATAGTTATCATTATACAACTTCTAAAGCCATTTTTAATTTAATATCCCCATGGACTTCTGGAAAATGTGTTGTGGACTATGTATCCAGCAGCCCATGGAAAGAACAAATAAATATAGTGTTAATTAAATAACTGGTAATCCATGTTAACAGCCTAGCATTCAAGGCAAACTTCCACTATCCCAGTATCTGCTAGAAAGATCAGGACTCAGTGTGAGAAATCTAGGAGATTAATGGAGTATGTTCAAGGTAATTCCTTTATATAGATAACAGTTAAGCCCAACTACAGTATTTACTTCCTTTGTGCAGACAAGGAAGAACTGACTGAGAATGCAAAGTTGACTTAGAATTGAGTAGTAAAGTTGGAAGGAACCTTCAAAGATAATCTAGTCCAACTGGCTGACCACTTCATAGCTAATCAGAAGCTAAAGCAAATTGTTGAGGGCACTGTCTAAAATAACCCTTAAATACTGACAGGCATGGGGTAGTAAGTACCTCTCTAGGAAGCTTGTTCCAGCTTTTGACCACCTTCACGGTAGAGAGATTTGCTTCATTTCCAATCTGAACCTCCCCTGGCATAGCTTTGTACTATTCTCTTGTGTCATAGAATCATAGAATGGTCTGGGTTGAAAAGGACCACAATGATCATCTTGTTTCAACCCCCTGCTATGTGCTAGACCAGGCAGCCCACAGCCACGTCTAGCTTGGCCTTGAATGCCTCCAGGAATGGGGCATCCACAACCTCCTTGGGAAGCCCTCTGCATGAAAAACTTCCTCCTAATATCTAACCTAAACCTCCACTGTCTCAGTTTAAAATCATTCCCCCTCGTCCTATCACTATCCACCCTCAAACAGCCATTCCCCTTCCTGTTTACATGCTCCCTTCAAGTATTGGAAGGGCTACAGTGAGGTCTACCTGGAGCCTTCTCTTTTCCAGCCTAAACAAGCCCAGTTTCCTCAACCTTTCTTCATAGAAGAGGCGCTCCAGCCCTCTGGTCATCTTAGTGACCCACTCCAAGAGCTCCACATCCTTCCTGAATTGGGGCCCCAGGCCTGGACAGCAGTACTCCAGATGGGGTTTCACAAGAGCTGAGCAGAGGGGAACAATCATCTCTCTTTCTCTGCTGGCCACCCCTTTTTTTATGCAGCCCGGAACACAGATGGCCTTCTTGGCTGCAAGTGTATAATGCTGGCTTAAGTTGTAGAGCAATGTTGTTGCCTCTCAGCCTTCTGTTCTTCAGACTAGGCAGCTCTAGTGGCCTCAACCACTCCTCACAGAATATGTATTCCAGGCCTATTAACAGCTTTGATGCCTCCTCTGGATGCTTCCTAGGACCTTAACAACTGTGATCTTTATTTAATACTGTTTTACATACATATCTGTAGCCTTAATTATTCTTTTCTTTAAAGCAGTATGAAGATCGCGGTGTTAGCTGTTTCATTATTGAGATAAATTTCTCCAGTTTCCTCTGTAATTATTAACAGAGAATGGAAGGCTACTATTATGTTTGTTGAAATGTCTCGTGTAGGACTCTTTTCATGAGGCAGTTCTTTTAGAATTAAGATATATCGTACTTTGCTTCCACGTTTGAGAATACCAATCTCTTAGGGGATTTACTTCTACCTTGCATATCTGAGTTTCTGAGTAATAATCATTCTGCTTTTGTTCTTACAATCAACATTACTATCTTAATTAAAGGATTTGTTTATCATGCTTATTAGGCTTATATCTTCAATGCAAAACTGTCTTTTGATCCTGAAGAAGTTCCCTGTATCTCTGTTTTTTTCTGAAGACTCACAGCTTACCTAAAGTCTAAGGCAGCAAATACTGAAAATACCTGCAGTTATGTAAGTACAGTCATAACTAAATTGCCCGAAACAGTAACTATCTTGTTTTCCTGTTTTCAGTTACTGGAAATGAAATGTATTTTCTGTGAATTTGTTAATAGGAAAGACAAAAATTGAGGGGAAAAAAAAAAAAATAAATAGAGCTTATCAATGAAACTTGATGAAAGAGTACATATCAAATCAATTTCTTCCTCAGTTCCTACTTTCTAAAAGTACTACTTTTCCTACAGACTAAACAGAAACAAAATCCTCTGAACTTCTTCTTGAGTGGCGGTGTCACCATCACTGGAGTTGTTCAATAAACATTTAGCTGTTGTACTAAGGGACATGATTTAGTGGGAAATATTGGTGACAGGTGGGCAATTGGAGTGTATGGTCTTGGAGATCTTTTCAAACCTTGGTGATTCTATAATTCCATGATTCTATGTTGTTTGATGGAGTAAGTTTGCAAATAAAATAATGGTAGAATCTGCGTTTTTGATGTTTTTATCCTTTTTAAAAGGTCATGTTGCAGAGCTGTACTTGTCATTTTTCCATTGACTTTGCTATCCATAGTGCATTAGCAAATTGAAACAAAGGTGAGTCCTGCATTTCCAAATCTTTGCGCTTGCCCACTTTTATATGTGAATACTCTAGTGAATACTCTAAATTCTTATCCACTCATCTATCAGAACTGCCTGAAAACTGTATACACCTTCCTTTCCTTTCCATTAAATTAGTTGACATATGCACGTAATAATTATATTCCCAAGCAATTCTTTAACTTCTCTGTAAAACATGATATTTATTGCATTTTAACAGGACATAATAATATTTCCATATTAGACTATCGGTATAGATTATTACCATTATGTGCAGTAAATGGCAATAAAACCACCACTTGCTTTTGGGCTTTTTTTTTTTTTAAACCACTTAGCTTATTTTCTTTATAAAAACAAAATATATGCACAAGATCTGCTATTATACAAAGAAAATAATTGAATCCCAATCATGTTACACATTGATTATGTTCATATGATAGCTTTGCAGACTAAAAATGACTGCAATTAAACTAGTTCCCAAAGAAGAAGGCTCCCAAAGAGGATGAACTCTCTGTGGAGATGTAAAGAAGGATCTTTAATCATTTGTCTCATTGTTTCTGGGTTAATACTGCTGCTATTGGTGGCAACAAGAAGCAGAACAGTTTAAGCGCTATCTAAGAAGCTCACTGCAATATCATTAGCATGTCAACATTTTTCCCAGTGCTCAGTCTTGCTCTGCCTTCCTTTACATAGTTACTTTTCCTTTTTGCGAAGTATTCCCAAAGGGCTGTGGAAAGCAGCAGACATTCCCTAGAACAGTTTCATTCCATATTTTTAGATTAGTTTATTTTCAGAGTTTTCCAAACCCAGTCAGTAAATTCCTTTGCAGAACATCTCACAAAGTAGAAATTCATGATCCTATGCTGAATTTCAGTCTTTCAGGTTCTCTTTTTATACAGAAGAAAAGAATTGTAACTGAATTACGACATTGATAGTAGTTATCTTTGTATCTAAACAGTATTTAGATATTTTTCTCAAATTTGTAGGAAGGCATTTCTTAAAATTGCAGCATAAATGTATATTTCTTTTGGAATACCTTAATTTTACTTCTGTTCAAGTGTTCATGATGCAGTATTTCAAATTACAACTCCAGATACCTGATTGCGTTCTCCTAATAGTTATTTCTATTTTGGCTTAATTTTGAATCCTACAACCTTGTTATTGTTTGACTGTTGATCAATCAAAATGATAATGTTTAATGGAAAAAGGCTTTGATAACATTCATGGAGCTTTATAAAACCTGACAGTCAGCTTTTCCTTCTTTCTTGGCAGATTTATCTGCCAGGCAGTCTGCTATTTGAAATACCAGCGTTTCTATCATCTCTGCTTGGGGCAACCCACCAGCCTTGGAGTAAGGGTGCTATGCCATTTCATCAACAAATCAAAGTGGTTTTTTTTTTTTTACTTTTTTTCCCTTCTTCTTTTCCCCTACACTTTCCTTTTTTCGCCTCCCTTCCCTACTCTCCTATTCTGTTACTAGTTACATAAGGAAGAGAAAGATAGAAACCACAGGGATTCATAATTTAGACTGGAATGGATTAAAAAAAAAAAAAACCTTGATGTCTATAAGGCTTTTGTGATGTTTTCCTGATATCCTATGTGTACAACAAAAGCTTTTGCAGAATTTCAGCAAAGCTACATCAGTATGCCCATTGACCTATAAGTTCCTACTCACCTGTCTTGTGTAATTTCATTTTCAATGGCCAACTTTCTGATGCAGAAATTGTGTTATTCTTATACGTACATCACCTAATCCAATTCAGATGAGAGGAAATATTTTTCTTGTCTTCATTAACTTTGAATCAGGGCCGTCTCACTAAGGACCATACATTCAAATTCATCTTATTTAGGTACGATTGCAATTTCCATTGACTACAAGAGCATTTGAAGAATGTGTTTAAGGGCTCTAATAAGCAGTGTTTACAGATGGGTCCTTAATAAGCTTAGTATGTAAAACTACAAAATCACCCAAATGCAGTAGACATTCTGAACTTGGGGCTTCTGGATGTTGCAGATCATTAGTATCTCATCCACAGGCATTAGTCTCTGATACTAACACAGAATCCAGTTCATCCAAATTAATTATAAGAAGTTCTGGGCTCTCTGAAATGTTAAACTTCAGAACATCTTTTATTATTCTGCCTATCAAGAAATTATAACTTCCATTGTATGTATTTATCAGCATAATATCAAGTTTCCCTTGTCATTATAGTCTGAATTTTCATAAAAATGGGACACTGACACCTGCAATAAGTCAATAGGGCATAGTGTATTTAAGACAGACTATATTATTTAGAATATTAAACAGTTTCCTGAAGTGAAATACTATAGGTTTACAGTACTCCTCAAAAGCAGGCTGATTTGAAAATTCTAAAATAAGGACTTACTTCTAAAAACTAAACTACCCTTCTTTTATGAATATTTTTAAATGTATTTTGATGAGAAACAAAATTTTCATATCTATGTAAAAACAGGAAAAAACAAATAAAACAGTGAAAAATGCTGTTGTGTTGTCTTCTTTTTTTTTTTCCCTAAAACTAGTCTCATACTGAATATTAATTTAACAGGATTGCATAGCTCCAAGTTGCCATTTTAATAGTAGAATTAACAGTTTGCATCAATTTATGTGAAATATGATTTAAAGAGTATGACTTCAACACATCTTTTTAAAGGAAAATAAAAAAAAAAATTATTTCAGTAAGAGGAACTATTCTACAAATCGGGAATAATTTTATGACATTTCTTGATAGGCACCAAAATAGAATTGTTGGAAGTGAAAGATGAATCAATTCTCCATATGTTTTTCCCTTAAGCTTTGACACTGTACCAGAGGTATATGTGGACTCATGAAACCAGAAAGCAACCCAAAGCTATTTCTATGGAAACAAGCTTTGGCTGCAGGGAAAGCAATAAATCAACATCTTTTGTGTTTTGTTTGAGACATGTTTGGATGTTTCCAACAGTTTGATGCCAGGTTACCTAACCATCTAATGTCTCAGCATTTTTTGCTAATGACTGAGTCCGATCCTGAATTCTTCACAAATTTAACAGATAACTATTGTTTTGCCAGAAATAATAAAAAATAATAATTAAAAAAATAATAATTAAAAAAAGGCAGGCAGATATCTTTTTTTTTGTTTTGTTTTACTTTTTTTATGCAATGCCTTGAGTTCTGTTATTACATATTCTGCACCATATTCTTAAAAATATTTAATGTACCAAATTAAATTGAGCTTGTACAAACAGCTTAGCTATCACGATACTCAGACCTCTGAGGGAAGTGCCAACATCAAATCGCTGTTTCTGAAAAGAGGCTGTAGAGGGCAAAGTCCCTCTACAAAGGGGAAGTTTCAGGTTATCAGGAATAGGCTTATACTATTTTTTTCAGGTTGTCAACTCAGCTAATGGGGAAGAGAATCAGAGGTCTGGACTCTTAATACCAACATTTAATAAGAATTTCCAGAGATTTAAGAAACATTGGACAAATATGCTACATATTTTGGGAGAAATAATGAAAGCCTACTTTCTCCAGTATTTCAAACAAAATGAAAAGTTGTTATATTATTCCACCATTTTAACAGTAAGGTGAGAGTCAATCCATTTGTTTGCTTTCATTTCATCTGAAGTGCAGGGAAGGTGAGATTTCTTTCCTCTTTATCTTTAAGTTTGAAAAGCAGAAAGGAGAAATGGGTAGGGATAGAGATTCACTTCTTTGGTGAAAATAGGGAAATGTTAACCAAGCTAGTTTTTCCATTAAAATTTCAGTTATTGTTGAATGTCCAAGATCAGAAGAACACACAGATTGTGTTTGTCATCTGTCAGATGGCCATGCTTGGAGAAGCTCCATGCAATACTGCTGACTACAAATCTTCAGACATATTAATTAAAGCTCTCCAAATATGACCAGCTTTGAAATCAAGGAATCTTCAAATAGCTATAAATAATATGGATTAATTTTTTCAGTCTTGATCCATTCTCCAAAGAATCAGGAGCTCTTTGTCACAAAATGAAAGCCAAGATTCTTGCATACCCATTGGACTGAAGGGAAGGAAGAAGTGAAGGTAAATGGCAAAGAATGAAATCAAAGAAAAGGAAAAATGCATAGTAAAAATATAGTGAGTGAAAAGTAACTGCAGGACCATAGTTTACAAGCTGTAGAACATGGTGTCTTGACTCTCTTTCTTTAGGCCAGAGAAATGATAAAAATCTTGTAAATGTCATTCTGGTCTGCAGTAAAGCCAGAGGGCATTGGATATTGAGTATTGAATTCAAATACATAAAATATATACGAACTGCAGAACGTTGTCGCTGTATGACTTGAGAAGACACGAGCACAGATTGCCTAATTTGTGCATTAGCATCAGAGTTTATTGGACAAGATAATGTCTAGCTCCATCTGGAGCTGACAATAGTTTCATATAAGTACATGTTGTTATGACTAACAAGATAGACTTCTATAAATATCTAATATCTGCTGCAAAAATACATATGATTACTCTAAAAAAGTATATGAAATGGAAGAAAAAGACATCATAAGTTTATCGTAACCTTTGGTTAATTTTAATAAGAAAAATCTTCAAATGTAGAAAATAAGAGGAAATATCTGCAAGCTATTTCATGTATAAACATGCATCCAGATATTTAAAAAAAATAATAAATGTCTAACTACATTTTCAGATACAAATACGGTATTTATATCCAAAATAGCCAGGTTTTTCTGGTTTTTAAAATAACATAAATATACTGACTTAGATTTTCCCTTCTCTTTTTCTTACTCCTCCTCCCTCAATGCTTTTAACACACACGGAATATTATTTTTTCCATTGAGCTCTCTTCTCAACACTGTTTCCCTCTCTTCTCAGACGTAAATGAGGTGCTGGGCAATGTTTTGACGTCAATGTGGTGATTGCCCCAGTGGGGAAAACAGCAGTTTAAAATAGAAGCAGAGACACAGACAGACACATTCATATAGACACCTGTGGGTGCCAATAACACTGATAGACCCAGACTTCTTGGAACCTCTGGCGGCAGACATGAGATACCAGATCATTCTCTGAGCCCTGCATCTTGGCATTGATTGAGCCACAAAATCCAAGGCATTGGTCCTGGAACTTCTCCAAAGACTACCAGGATGCAGCGGGTATGGCTGAGGTCTGTCGTTAGCCACAACAGTTTTTTTTTTCTTGAGGGCATACTGGGTCTGGCTGGCATGAAGCTAACTTTCAGCACAGCAGCTCGCATAAGGCTGTTCTTTGCACATGTAGCTATAACTGCTTTGGTATCACACAGCCAGACTGCCTATTACTGAGCAGTGCTAGCACAGCATCAAGACCATTTCTCCAGCCACCATTTCCTAAAGCTAGAAGGCTTGGGTGAGGAAGAGGTGGGGAGGTAGACATTTCCAGGTCAGATGACCTAAAGTGACCAAAAGGATATTCCATACTATACAAATATTTCACTCAGCAGCAAAAGCTGAAGAAAGGGAAATTGAAGGGTGGGATGCTCATTATGAAGAATCTGTCTTCCCAAGCTACCATGGCATGCTTTGAGAATCTACTTCCCAAGACATGGATGAACATCACTTACTGATGGGAAGTGGAAAATATTATTTTTTTTCACAAAACCTTCACTTGTTATTTTTGTTGTTGTTTGTTTGTTTATTTTGCTTTATTTTTTCATTTAATTAAACTACTCCTAATCTCAACCCATGAGCCTTCTTTCATGGTATGTTCTCCCCTTGTTCTTTGAGGGGAAGTGAGGCACATGAAGTAACTTAGCTTGTCAGTGTGATAACACCACTTATATCTTGTATATTGTACACGTCCCCTTACTTTTATTTATTACAGATCTCTGGGTAAATACGAATCCAAGTTTTAATTTCTTTAACATCTCTTACGGAAAAACTTCTGATAACAGACTAGTACCATCGTCAGCTGCCTAGAGTGTTATGAAATATCACAGTTAAAAGAAGCAGAAAAGAATGGTATCCAGCATTTATTAAGACTAGATAAGGTAGTAGAAAAGACAGGGCAGATAGTTAAGGAAATTTTTAAAAATGGTTTGTGAGCAGATGTTTGAGAGTTTGGCTTACTTTGTCTAGCAAAATTATGCCTGGCAATGGTCATAACAACTCTATAAAAGAATCAACATATTAACTATCAGATAATTAGCACACACAAAAATGGGAATTAATTGCCCATGAATATATTTAGGCTGGAAATTGGAAGTGGTTTTAGTCAATTTTCAAGATAAGTTCTCACACAATGTTCTAATAAAGTGAGAATTAATGTATCATTTTTAATAGACTTTGATAATTCTATGCATGAATTTCAAAACAAACAAGAGGTTGTTCTTTGGGTAGCAAGCAGAAAATTGTTGGAGCTTTGTCAGGGGATGCTAAAGATGAAAAACCTACATGAGTTCAGAAGAAAACTAGTAAAATAACTGGAAGAAAAATCCACTTAAGGTTTCTAAAAATTGAGTTGAAAGAGAAAGCGCAGTCTTTTCTCACAGCCTGAAGACATAATACACAGAGATGTAAGTTCTGAGAGAACACTGTACCTACAAGACTGCAAAAAGTCACACCCCTAGTTTTTTAGCTTATCCTAGTGGAATTCAAGATTAAACTATATGCAAGTTATTCTCTACTCCAAGAAAGAAGTAAAGACCAAATGACCTTTAGTATACTTCATTTTCCTGCACTGTGCTAGAACTTAATTCCTTTATCAGTGTGTTCTGGTCATCATCAACTATTTGCAAAGAAACATCATTTTCCAAAGTGAATAAAACTTTTATTTTGAATGCAACATAGGACTTAAACATTCCTTGAGAGTAAATTAGTCTTTTTATCATGTCTTTCTTCTTTTTGTAAAATTAAATTTAGCCAGCTATATGGCTGTCCATGTCCAGGTTTAGGTAATAAGGGAAAGCTGTAGGGGCTGTTAGAGCAGGGCAGGGACCCACACAATAAAGTGTTTCCTGATATTTAGACAGAACTCCTTGTGTTCCAGTTTGTGCTCATTGCCTTTAATTATGCCACTGGTACCACTGAAAAGAGCTCGATTTCCCAAAGATAACATTTTATCTTTTCAAAGCAGTTGACGAAAGACCTTCCACAGTGTCCTTTCATACCAGTTAGTATTATTTAAAACACTCCAACTATTTTTAGGAGAGTATGACAGATTTCAACCTACTGCATAGCAGATAATTTCATTAGCTATTTTCTTAAATATATTTATATATATATAATCTACTATCTTTGAAATAATAGAGATTAGATTATGGGCTAAGAAAAAATAATTCGAAGATAATAAACATGGATATCCCCTATTATAGCTTCTTGGAGACATTTGTCGAAGTAATTGGGCAACATACACAATCTATTTGTATTAACTGTCAAGCAATGTGTATCACAAAGTTACTGACTTCTCAGCCATCCATCTCAAAATTAAAACAGTACATATAATTATACATCCATTTTCTAGGACTTAATGTGCTAACTTTCTCTATATACATATATTTAAAGAATATGCAAATAATTCTAAAGGTAAACAAAGTCTTAAAAATTTGTCATGGCAAATGTTTCTTCCTTCATCTAGGTTGTCCTTGAGTCTAGGATGAGAAATAGAATGGGTGCAAGAGATTTTATCTACTCAGGGGCTTATGAAAATTGTGATAGCAAAAAAGAGTTTCTGCTAATCTCTACTTTCTTCTTACAATCTAAGAGCCATACTTAGAGACTTAAAACAATTCTTCCTTATTACTTTAAGCAAGCTGGAAATGAGCCAGCAGTATGTACTTGCATACTGGTAAGCCAACTGTATCCTCAGATACATCAAAAGAGGAGTTGTGAGCAGGGAAGGGGAGGTGATTGTCTCTCTCTAGCGCCCTTGTGAGATCCCATCTGGAGGACTGCATCCAAGCATGGGGCCTCCAGCGCAAGAAGTATGCAGAGCTGCTAGAGTGGAGGAGGAAGGCCATGAGGATGATCAGAGGGCTGGAATATCTCTGCTATGAAAACAGGTTGAGAGAGGTGGGTTTGTTCAACCTGGAAAAGAGAAGGTCTTCGGGAGTCCTTATTACAGTTTTCCAGTGCTTGAAGGGAGTGTATTATCAGGTGCAGGATCGACTTTTACATAGTCTAATATTGATAGAATAAGGGAGAATGGTTTTAAATTAAAGAGGCAATGTTTTGATCAGATTTTACTAAGAAATTCTTTATGCAGAAATTGATGAGGTACTGGAATGGTTTGCCCAAAAAATTGTGGACATCGATGCTCGAGCCCTGGAGGCATTCAGGTCTGATTGGTAGGACACTGGGCAACCTGATCTTGTGGTTGTCCACAGCAGGGTGGTTGGAACTAGATCTTTAGGGTCCCTTTTAATCCAAGCTATTCTATGATTCTATGATTCAGGAGTTTACCAGCTTTTCTAAGGCAAACTATAATTTGACCAGGACAATTTTAGTACCAGATCAAATCTGGATTATTCTTTGACACTAATGTCTCTTTTCAAAGATCTGTATCTGATTAAGTTATCTCACAACAACTGTTTTCCTACTTAAAAAAGGACATAAGTATTCAGAGAAGACAGATCCTAAATAAGAATTCTACTAATACAAAATATATATACTTAACAAGTAACTGACAAACTTATTTCCTCATCTTAGGTTTTATAAATAGTATTTTACATCTATATAATAAAATCTCTTTGGTGTTCTTTTAAGACTTTCTCACCAGACAGGATAAAAAAGTTTTGGGGTTCGTTCTTTTTTTGTTTTGTTTGTTTGTTTGTTTGCTTGGTTTTGGTTTTCCCTATTCGGTTTGGAGGCATTTAGATACGGTACTGACTGGGACAAGAATGATGAAGTTATTAAACAAATGTAACGGATAGAAGGGCAAAGCAAAAAATACTTGCTTGAATCTGTGCTACCACTAATTGGATCTCATTCCAGGAAACACTTCTGTCAGCCTCTGACAGTGAATTTCAAACTATACCATGCTCTGGAGCTTTTGGGTTTTAAAAGAACACTACTTGAATCTTAAGTTTAAAAATATGCAAATTATTTCTCAAACAGTTAAATTTTCATAGATTAATTGTTGGAGCAAATCATATAATTACATTGTAAAATGGCACATTCACACATGCCATATTTTATATACGGTCTGAATCAGCTGGTCTGTGATTTTTTACCTTAAATGCCAGTAATTTTTAAAATCCACTCTCTGAAATGTAAAATAATCTTTAAAACTTAAAAAAAAAAAATTATTATATACAATCCCACAGAATGTGTCAGATTACGTGAAATTGTACAGGAAAGCTTTTGTGGTGGAAATGCTGAGCAGTAAAATCAGTAAAGTGTGAAGAAAATTTTTATAACTTTTTGAAAATGAATGGAATTCATATGTCAGATTGTTTTTTGTCTGAGAAATTCACATTACCATCTGAGCATTAATTTTCTTTTCCATATAGTTATATTCTGTTACTCTGAAGTAAAATATTCTGGAACAAGACTGCATTACCCTCACCACTGTAATGATCTGTGTCCATCTCTGAACAACCAGATTGTCAGGGAACATTAGACATTCAACACTGTATATAGAATTGATGACCTCCAGCATTAGGTGCACAAATTCCTACTTGATAAGCCAAAAGAATAACTTTAAAAATATAAATCAATTTCTACATGCTTGCATACATGCCAACCTATAGTACAGCTTAATAGGTAGACTGAAAAGAGAGATTGACTAGTTCAAGGTAACCAAGTCAGAAATACCAATTCTTTCTGTTCCTCATTCAAAATACAGTAGCATAAACAGAGTTCTGCAAATACCCTTACCACTGTCAAGGTCTTCAGATGGTGATCTTGCATAGTCAGAAGGTAAAGGTAGTGATCAATTTTGTCAGTGTTCAAATGAAAAACCTCCATGGAAAGGAATACGATGAGGAAAGGTGCTTGTGAAAAAAGCTAAATTTTGTGGATTTTTTGGCTGTGAAAAAAAAGAAGTGCATGTGATTGTTCACATCTCTGAGACTCCCTTAGCTGGGGAATGGAATAAGTGTATGAAAAATGAAAAATGAAAAATGAAAAATAAAAATAAAAATAAAAATAAAAATAAAAATAAAAATAAAAATAAAAATAAAAATAAAAATAAAAATAAAAATAAAAATAAAAATAAAAATAAAAGTAAAAATAAAAATAAAAATAAAAATAAAAATAAAAGTAAAAATAAAAATAAAAATAAAAATA
>JAPSGF010000032.1:511886-523393 GCA_035772895.1 Perdix hodgsoniae
TAAAAGTAAAAATAAAAATAAAAATAAAAATAAAAATATTGTTGGTTCTATTTTTTTGTTTGCTTGGTTTTTGGTTGGATTTTGTGTGTTTGTGTGTGTGTGGGTGGGGGGGTTAAGATAAACCTTTGATAACCTCTAAATCAACTGAACAAAGCTCATAAACAACCAAAGAAAAGGCAAACACTTTCCCTGTTTTAGTAATTTAGAAAGTGCTTTATAGCTTGACAAGCCTGGAACCTAAGAGAATGACAATGCAATACTCAAATTCAATTTTTCAGGGAATAGCAGTTCAATAACTGATTTTTCTTCTGATGTTAACTGGAAGAACAGCTTTCTTTGTTTTTGTTCACTTCCTCAACCTTCAACCGTCACTCATTCACACTTCTTTTTTTTTTTCTCTTTTTTTTCCCTCCAAATAGATGTTATTCAAAATATACAGAGAATATGCTCTTCAAAGCATTTGGGAGCTTCACCTGATGAAGGTCGGCTGATTTATGTATTTAGATGGGCAGCAAGTGACTCACAGATGAATTCAGAAGGCCTAGTTTTAATCCCAAAATTTCTAGAAAAAATTTAGAATTATATTTCTGTGTCTTATTTTCCACAGCTCTGAAAGGAAAATAATAAGTGCTCAGGTGCATGATGCAAATGATTTAGAGTTGCAGTACTGCCAAATATCTAAACTGAAGCTTTATTCACTGACATGAGGATAAATTCCTTTTCCATACACAGCAGTGTCCCATATATATATCTATATATTCTCAGGTTAGCAGTGCGAAAATGATTTCCATGATCTTGGAAATGAAAATATAAGAACAGAAGCAATAAAAATACACGAAAGAGCAACACAAAGCTCTGAGTTAAAAATCAAGCCAAACATGTCTACTTCTATCAAAGGCATATTTAAAAATATATATAAAATAGAAAGGCCAGTCTTATGATTTTACGTAAAAAGCATGGTAATCACTAGAAATATGGAAATTGAAGAATAAATCAATTTGTCATCCAGGTCACACTTTGTGAGTTCTCCTATGTGCCGAGGATGCATATGGCTCAGAGAAGCCCATTCTTTTCATAACTACATCAGCTGAAGCAGAACTGAAATGTAGGTGGCAAAAAGGTCATCAGGGGTTATTTTTCACTCTTCCTAAAAAGTCATTCAGACTTTTCAGTATTTGTATGCAATATCAGTACTAATGTGAGTCTCCCAGATTACAGTTTGGTAAAAATGATAGTTTTACCTGTGCTGAAATAGCTTGGCCATCTGTACATCTTTCTCACGTTCATTCTTCCCTATAAGGCATACATCTGGCATATGCTTACACAACTGTTCACTAGCTACACCTTTACAGAGAATGCTAGAGAAATTTCTCTTTACAGAGAAATGCAGAGAAACTCCACACCTCACCACTGTACATGGAAGCTATTTCTAATTCTTCCTTCATCATGAAACAATTCTTTCCATCCTCTAAGATATACAACTTCATCTATAATGAAAGAATCTGAAAAATCTGAATGATCTATCTTAACTAGCTAAGAGAACAAATTAGTGACATAATGATTTTCAATATGATATTTGAAAATAATTTAGCAGGTTCCTGTAAATTACCATGTTTAGTTGTGTTTTAGTGTGTTTTGTATTTGGAAACCTGCCATTTAAAAGTTAAGAAATACTAAAATTAATGTTGCTTACTCAACTTCAATTTTTCACCTAGTATATTTGGATATAATAAAATAGTTAACTGCATAATTGTGTGCTTTATTAATTTCCTCCATTAGCTCTCTATCTCAAATCAGACGAGATTGAGCTTTTTGTCTTCTTTAGTCTGTGTGCCTCCAGGCATTGTTTATAAATTGCTGTCTACTCAGCATGTAAAGAAATACTGAGATTAAATCAAAAGTTTTTAACTCTTCTGGTGCCAAGGTAAGTACTCTGATTTTTTGATAGTAATTCAAATTCTACATAAATTCTATGTAATTTTTTAATAGGCTCTCTATTAACCTCAACTTAATAATCAATCCTTCTGCAAGTCAAAGCTTGAGTTTTTCACACTGAAATAAGAGGTGTTGAAAGACTCAAAGACCTAGATTTACAAAACTTTTAAGGTCTCCAGCCATTATTCCGGGCACTTACGTCTACCATTTGAAAGCAATCGGTAAAAGTGCTACTTCATGGTCAAACTTTCAGAGCTGCTTTTAGGTTTGCATACTAGCATAGTGATACTACTCTTTGTGAGTGCAAGATGTATCTTCCTTAAAAGATTCATTAGTATTCAGAAAGATCAGAAAGATCATCTACAAGAGAAAAAACAGTCAGAGTTGTGGCAGAATTTGAAAACAAGGTTCCCAATAGTTTCTGCTGATTTTTCTCTAACAAAATTGATGTGACAAATAAATCAAAAAATCAAAAAATGGTAAGTGGAATTATGGGTAAACAACATGTAAATAAGGCTGATCAGAACTGGCTTTTCTCCTTCCTCAGTAAGAAAAGCAGAACACTTTGTCCTCAAGTCCTTCTGGCCAAGAATCATACAAAAGATAGTCAAGTGTCTATAATAGTTTACTATTAACTGGACTAGACTGTACAAATATTGCTTCTGTGAATGAATAATGCTCTAAAAGCATTAGCTGTCAGTGAAAAGAAAATGAGACAGAAAAAAAAAAAAAAGGTAACAAAAATTTAGAATTATGAAATACTGATTACTTTCTGGATTTTTTTTTTTTTTTTCCGTAAAAAGGGTTGCATGAGTAATGAATTTGAGTCAATTTATTCAATAACTTTAGAGTCACTTAAATTTATGTTTTTCTCACTCTGTATTCTTTCCCTTCACATAATCATGCCAGTCCTTTGTTTGGACAGAGAAAAAGCAAGTATAGAGAACTGTCTATTATGGAAGTCTATATGGTATGTAGACAGGAGAAAAAATGTTATTTATTCTGAATTATTCCTGAATTAAACTTAAGTGTCAAATAGGACTTCTGCTCTTGCAACAGAATAAACTTGGGATAACTCACAAAACATACAGATTGTCTTCCAAGCTCTAAAAAGCACAGTTACTTAAGATATTCCCAGAGTCTGTATTAGGCACGTGGCTTAAGAGGGCCAATACCTTTAAATTTACATGTAGCTATTGCAGAATCTGATGAACATAATCTTCTAGAAGATACAATGTGTGCCTTAGGCTCCCATGCAATCACCTAACTGATGATCTCTTTTCTTTTGAAAATAAAGGTAGTCTAAGAATATGAACCTTCTGACATACACACCATAACCTGGTACACCACACTAGATAGACTCATATTCTCATTCTATTTCCTTCAGATGAGGAAACAGAAAGGAGTATCAGATGTGGAACCTCACATTGAAGAATTATTGTGAACAGAGTAAAACTGGCAGTGTTTTACTAATGACCATTTCCAGATTTACTAGTTATGAAGTTTTCCAGTGATATACAAAGCAGGAATCTTTTTGTTTGTTTGTTTGTTTGTTTGTTTTTTGGTGGTGGTGGTGGTGGTGGTGGTGGTGGTGGTGGTTTTGGCAAAGAATTAACCTCTGTATGTAGTTTTCACCTCAGTGAAAGTGCATTTCCCATACCATATAAAACCTATGATCAGTGCCCAGTCTTTAACAGATTGATTCTATCAGGAAGAAGTATTTTTAAAACAAAAGAAAACTAGTTTAGCTCCATGGACTTAGAATCAAACAAAGCAATGCAAAGCACAAAAATAGATGAAAAATCTCAAGAAGCAGTAGAATAATGGGTGAGCAAAAACAAGATGTGACTGTGGAAAAACAATCTGTTAATTGTTCTTATGTGGATATTTAAGAAATTTATCTGATTAAATAACAAGCTAACTTTTGAAATATTCATTATTCTGCCACCTTTAATTTTGGAGTTACTCAAATAATCCTAATGATACATATTGACTGAACTGCCACAGCAGCCATAAACTGAATATCAAGGACATCCTGAAAACAAACAAAAAGACCTTATCAACAATAAATCTATTGGGAAAATATACTTATGTAAATGAAATAAATTATTATTTATGTGAGGTAAATGTTATTTATTTTCTATTGAAGATAGAAAATTTATGAAATCTATTCTCATGAAAAGAAATAAATTAAAACTGAATGACTATCTTAGAGAACTAGACAAGTCTGGTTCCCTGGTATAACTCTTTCCACTTTATTAGTGAGTAACTCACGCATTTGTTCTTAAAGCACATAACATGAAACAATGTGAGATTGTTCTTACCTAGAGCAACAGTGGTCAAACACATCTCTCTCGAGATGAATATCTAAAGTAACTAGATAACTGTACAAAACCAAGTGCCTTGAAGGTCTGAGTTAGACCCTTAATCTTCCTCTAGGGGCAGAATTATCTGCCTGATATTTATTGAATCTAGGCTGCTGAATGGGACATTTTCAAACAAAGCTGTAAGAAGCGCCATTCAAATTGAATTAGGCAGTGTTCTCTATCTGAAAGAACACAAATCTCTCCACGTTCTGTTCACTGTTCTTGAAACTCTCACTAGCTCATACACTCATGTTTTATAAAATATGCCAGCAGCTCTTGATAGCATTTTGTTTTTTATTCACCACTTTAGCTGACATGTTGGATGTAATCTTTCTCCTAACCTCTGAAATTTTAGTCTGTACTTCCTGGTTGTCTGACACGTACTCCAGCAGCTGTCCATAGAGTATTTCTGTATATGACTCCATTATTTTTGTCCTCTCTGTTTGGTTGTTCCACTTCACACATGTAATTGAAGATTCAGGATGCTAAGCAGGAAGAAGAGAGTGAGCTAATTACTGTACTCACAGTACCACGCAGATCACACAACAAAATATTCAGTAAGATGTCACATTTATAACTTTAACAACCCAAATACAAAGAAATAACCTACTGAGCAGGATAGCCTGGGTGTAAGCAATACTTGGAAGTTCTGCAATTAGACATTTAATTATCTATAATAATGTAAAGAAGCTTTTACTCCTTAAAAATGGAGGGAGCTGCAAGTTTAACAGAAAAGAACTGAAATGGGGTTTGGACCTGATTGTTGCTGTAAGTGCCAAAGTATTTTTGTGGGGCCAACTCACAGCATTCAGCTATTCTGGGTTTACACTTGTCACAGCTGAGAGGAAAAGGTAGCTTTCAAACCAGCTTTATACCTCACTTGTTCCGAGTAGCGGTAAGGTGCCAAACCACCCACTGGCACAAATAAATCAAAAAATCAAAAGATGGTAAGTGGAATTATGGGTAAACTACATGCAAATAAGGCTGATCAGAACTGGCTTTTCTCCTTCCTCAGTAAGAAAAGCAGAATACTCTGTCCTCAAGGCTTTCTGGCCAAGAATCATACAAAAGATAGTCAAGTAAATGTCTATAATAGTTTACTATTAACTGGACTAGACTGTACAAATCTTGCTTCTGTGGATGAATACTTATTCTCTGTAGTCACTGAGGTTTTCTAAGGCTTTTTTCCTCCTATTGAAACTGGTAAGTCTGCTTTCCTTGATAAGTTTTTATTAATATGAATAAAGAGTCTGCAATCAAGCCAAAAGCCATATTTCAGCTACTCAAAAATAGAGGGTTGTATTTCTCCCTTGTTCATGTCTTTTATGTTGGCAATGAGCTTAATCTCATTCCAGCCTCCAGCCATAAGCTAAGAGTTCACAGAAGAAATCAGCCTCACAAATGTCAAACACAATGTAAATATATGGAAGCTGATTAAAAGAGAAGCTTTTTCCTGTGCATCTAGATCTCATGCTCTCTGCATCTTTTAATTCAACAGAATTATCCAGTATCCCAAAACAGTTTCTTCTGGATTTTAGCCATCTTTGATGAGAAGCTGGTAATACAGAAAATATTTCTTAGCATGCCTAGATATTCAAGGTGTTTGACTCTTCATAAATGAAATAATGCGTAGCAGATACAGTATTTTCATTCAGCTCAAAGAGTTTTAATGATTGTCCAAGTTAACTCTCAAATAGCAATGATTAAAAAAAGTAGGAAATAACTGTGATATTTTGAGAAGCAACAGTCCTTAGCACTGACAAAAACACGATGATTGAAGAAATCCAATCTTACCTATAGAACAGATAGGTATTTCAATTACCTGAATTCAGTCAATTCACAATTTTCATTACATATTTACATTGATAATGTATCAGCCATGAATTAAAGTATGAAGTTTTGCAACAGAGGCACAGCCTCTGAGTTTCTTGCCCAGCTCTCTATAGAAACAGAATTTGAGATCAAGGTGACATGCTTTAATATAATGATCAAATATTGGAAACTATATAAATTATTTAAAAAGTCATTATTAGTACAAGAAAGATATTTTCTGAAGCAAGGAATGAGAGAGCTTTGTAATATTATTTGTATATTTGTAATATTTTTAAAATTCTTAGAAATAGGCCATGCCATTACAAAGAACAATCAGAAGAGGTAAAACTGTCAAGAATCAGCTCTTGGGGTAAGATTTAGAAATTTAGAAATTCATTTTTCTTGTCCCTTTTAAAGAAGGCCAGTCACATAGATAGTTTTCTTTTTGTTTTTCATACTAAAATTACATTCTGCAGATTATCTTACCAGGCACAACCTGACTTCTTTTTGAGTAAGTGCATTTTCTGAAATAGAACTTTTCATTGGAATAGTGCATTGATTTAAGTTTCAGTGCAGAATCATTACTGGATCATTTCCTACAACATATTTCAAGACTATGGGAATCTAAAATGACACTGGAAACCTAAAACAATACATTCTGAAGTTCAGTGCATTTCTCCACTCAGAAAATTGTCTTGTGTTCTTCAGTGCATTTTATATATTAGTTTTCTGTTGCTTTGAAATATATGTGCTATTTTTTCTTAATAGCAGAATTTTATAGTAGGTTGTCAACACTAATATCCAAAAACTAGGAGACGATACTAACGTGCTTTCCATTCCTTTTTAGAAGTACCAAAATAAACTAAAATATCCAGACCAACTGAGTAGATGAAAAACTAGAAAATCTTCTGAAAGCAATGGGAGGCAGCTGAATTCCAGAATGCATTTGGTTTCAGTCAAGAATATTGTTCTATTTTTTATAGAAAGGAATCTGGTAACAACTCAGAGTACAATGAACTGAACAAGGAAGTGATACAATAGACCTCCCATGTGGATCACAATGCATGGTCTAACTGGAAAAGAACAACAGTAACTGTATGCAGAACTACAAATGCTAATGGAAGAGAGCTGCACCCACAGAATGATATCTTCTCCATAAAGACTTCAGTTACCTCTAAAATGCACTCTCATCAGTGTTAGGAATTTTAATGTAGGAAGATTCAGTTTGGAAACATTTTTTTTGGATTGGCAATTTCTATATTTTTTCACAATATGTGTTAAAAAGGTTTTTCTACTATTGTCGCAATAGACTTTCTGCTGTCCTGTCTAGAAATAGTTCTCACTTCTTATTTAATAAAGTCTTAATACATACATCAGTGACAGGCTATGATGGGCCATCACATATCAAAATGCTTGACTTTAATTTAAAAAAAAAAAAGTCTTACCACTGTATATGAAATTGACAACAAGATAAGTAAAATATTCATATCTCACTACTGAGATCAAGGTTCAAGACTGCAGATGACAGTCATAAAATGGATTTAGCTCTGCTTCTTCACTTGTCATGAAAAAGAATAGATCATCATACAGAAGCAACATGACAACTTAAATTGAAAGAAGACATGAGGCTATGAAGAAATGAATCATGAACACTAGTTCTCAACACCTTCAGAGATTGTTGCTTTCAAGTATAAGATGAGGTCAGTGTTAGGTCAGTGTTCTGAACTTCATTAGTCATTGCTTTGGAGGTATTTAACTGGTATCAATTTAACAATCTTTAAAAGTAGAAATATTACTAATACATAATTTAAAATAATTGGATCCACCTGAATACATATTTACAGTGTGCAAAAACAACTATGACAGAGCATTTATCAGCTAAAAAGTATGTCTTATTTATAAATATTTACCTATTATACTAGAAGACTTATTATTGACCTTTCCACTATCCTGCATATGTTGCATGCTTTTAAAAACAGAACCTGAGGGATGGGTCCATATTGAGAAGATGACTCACTTCATATCTTTCTATAGTATCTTCTAACAGGAGAATAATTATTAAAGTGAAAAATGAATATTGTTTTAACAAAGATAGAAACCTGAAGATGACAGGATGAGGAAGTTTAGGTTAGATATTGGGAGGAAGTTTTTCACACAAAGGGTGTTGACACGCTGGAACATGTTGCCCAAGGAGGTTGTGGATGCCCCATCCCTGGAGGCATTCAAGGCCAGGCTAAATGTGGGCAGCCTGGTCTCATAGCTGGCAACCCTGCACATAGCAGGGGGGCTGAAACTAGATGATCATTTTTCAACCCAGGCCATTCTATGATTCTATGATCTCACCTCATGTTAACACAGGAGAGAATTCTCTGCACTAAAATAACTTATCTACATGCACAGTACAAGCTCTTGTGAGATTGCAAAGCATCCAGAAGATTTCTGTGTTATGCAGAATGAGAACTTCTTGGGTGTATAACCAACTCACAAGTAGTGACAACTTGCTGGTAGGGCACTTCTAATACTACCATAAAACCGTACCGTATATACCATGTGACACTATCCCACCAGCCAGTACTGAAAAACGTCTCAAATGTGAATGAAAGTGTTTCTCTGTAAATTATGAAAGAACAAAACCTGGGTCATGAGTAAAATATTAAGTGCAGTAGAAGAGCAACCACAAACTGCTTCTACTGTGCTTGGGGGCCACATGGGGTAGAAAAGGCCTTTTCTTATGACACCAAATCAAGGACCCAATATTTACACAGTTTATTTATATAAAGGCCAGGAGTATTTTTTATCTCTTTGGCATTACATTCTGTGGACAAGTCCTCAGATGACAAGAATCCTTGTAGTTCAGTGCTCAGTTTTCATAGTGATGCCACCTGAAGCTCCCTGTGGTAACTCTGAAAGTCAGGGGAAATGAAATATAACCTAGCTTCTTGGGAAGGAGAAGCTCTACAGAACATAAGCATGTCAAGATAAGTCAGCTTCGCAAACAGCAGTTTGTGAAGTTAGAAGGTTATAGTGTAGGTTATACAAAGGAACTCTAAATAATTATAATAAAACTACATCCTAGTACTCTTTAGTCTTGTGGTTTTCTTCTCCAGAGGCATTAGTCCTTCTATTTTACTTTTCCAGACATCCTCAGATGCAGAATTTTTCCCTATTTGATTTTGGAGATTATATAATTAAGATGCTGTCTGTGGCAAAAGTCTGTAAGACCAAGAGTGAAATAGTCAGAGAACAATAAAAAAAGAAGTTAAAATATTTTGGAATATCTGTGTTATCCTAGTGTTGCAAAGGCTCTCTCTTCTGCTTCACTCTTTCACACACTAATATCTACCTTGTAAGGTAGTTTTTTAAGGGCTTCTTAAGGCTGTTCTCCATCTTGCCCTCTACTGCCTCATAGAGAGGAATAAGAACTGATATCATTGTAGAAACCCCAAACACTCCTGTTATGTTTTTGCTATACCTTCAGAAGAAACTTATCACCTGTTGAAAAGTGATCCAGCATTCTGCTTGTGTGCTGAACTCTGTCAGTGCATAGGGACTGTCAAGATTGGATCTGGTGGCAACCCCACATAACAAGGGCCCAGAGTCTTAGGTATGGTACCACAAATAGAAAAATAAATGAGGAGATAAGCTGCCATTCAGATTGCTAATGAGGTACTCCATGAGTTGAGTTATTGAAGGTCTCTTATTTCTTTTCTGCTACTCAAATGTATGATGAGGGGAACTGTATGATTCCCCTGAATCTTAAACCCGGGTTACATTCTCTAGGTAGTTTATGTCTAGGAAATCTTTAAATGTGTAAAAGAGTCCAGAACATGTTGGATTTTACTTCTTTGGCACTATCCACTCTTTGAACCATATTGTTGCAGTAGTTCTACAGAACTGGGGGGAAAAAAAAAAAAAGAAAAAAAAAAAAGACAAACACGGCTACGAAGGAAAGGTTGGAGGATGAGTGTGGAGGGAGGAAAGAGGGAACTAAAGAAGAAAGCAAGGAAGAACAGACTCCAACCTGTTTTCAAGGTCCTTTCTATTCCTGAGAAACAGTATAAACACAAACACTGTGGTCCATTAGATTGACAACTAGGGCCACTCTCTTTATATTGACTTGTAAAGTCAATAGCTGTATGTAGTGTATGATTCTATGATTCACTATTGTGGAAAGCTGCAATGAGGTCTTCTAGGAGCCTTTTCTTGTCCAGGCTGAACAAGCCCACATCTCTCAGCCTGTCTTCATTGGAGATGTGCTCCAGACCTCTGATCATCTCTGTGGCCCTCCTCTGGACTCTCTCCAACAGGTCCACATCTTTCCCTTATTGGGAGCCCCAAACCTGGACGCGGTACACCAGATGAGGCTTCAGGAGGGCAGAGTAGAGAGGGACAATCACCTCCCTCCCACAGCTGGCCTCCCCTCTTCTGATGGAGCCCAGGATACCATTGGCCTTCCTAGCTGCAAGAACCTACTGCTGGCTCATGTTCATTTTCATCCACAGGGATGCCCCAGATCCTTCTCCACAGGGCTGCTCTCAAGGATTTCTTCTCCCAGTCTGTATACATATCTGGGATTGCTCCAAATCAAGTGCAAAACCTTGCACTTTGCTATGTTGAACATCAGACCTTTGAGTTTGTCAAGGTCTCTCTGGATGTTGTTCCTTCTTTCTAACATGACAACCGCACCACTCAGCTTGGTGCCATCAGCAAACTTGTGGAGGGTGCACTCGATGTCATTGATGAAGATGTTGAAGACCACCAGTCCAAAGACAAACCTTTTGGGAATATCACCATTCAACACCACCCTCTGTCTATGGCCTTCCAACAAGTTCCTTGTCCTCCAAATAGTCCACTCCTCCAATCCATATGTCTCCAATTTAGAGATAAGGATATGATCATTCCCTTGCACAAATCCGGGTTGCCTTCCATTTTCCCACCAGTGTCATCAGTTCATCGAAGGCCACTAGACTGATCAGGCCTTGATGTAACCACACTGGCTATCTTGAATCACCCACTCATCCCTCATTTGTTTTAACATGTCTTCTAACCTGCTCCATGATCTTTCCAGGCACAGAGGAAAGACTCACCGGCCTGTAGTGCCCTGAGTCCTCCTTCCTCTCTTTCTTGTGGGAGTGATGTTTCCTTCTTTCTAGTCCCTGGGGAATTTGCTTGACAGCCATAATGGACAACCAGTCATAGGAATGAGGTTCACTTTCAAAGGCACATGACCAGTGCTACTAGGTGGGCTACTGACCATCTCAGCATTTACAATACACGTGTCAATTGTTTAAAACAATCTGATTCTGATTTTTTAAATCTCTAACTTCCAAATCAAGAGGCCAAATGTTTTCTTTTACTTTTCTTCAGCATCCTTTTCCTTTTCCTTTTCCTTTT
>JAPSGF010000032.1:523493-534388 GCA_035772895.1 Perdix hodgsoniae
TCTTGCAGCAATGTGGAAGATGTACATTTATTTTTCCCTCAAGTTACTTTCCTTAGAAGTTTCATGACTCAAAAGGCAAGCAAAACCAAAAGTTTAGACGAGACAAAACTTGGAAAATTGTACCCCCAAAGAAGGAATGTTCTGAAATTCATCTGCACATAAAAACAGGAGATTGTAATGAAAGACTTAAAATAACCTATAATTATAGTTTTCACTATCTCTCAAGGAATAATACGCTTTATTATTAATGGAGCACCAAATAATGTGGCACTCAGTAGAGAAAACCTTTTGTAGTAATGTGTAATTATATTTAATTTTTGGCCATGACTTCAGAGTAATTCTGAAACTGTTTGGAATTTTTGGTCCAGCTATTTTTCCTTGCATGATTTTAAATTGCACTTCTCCATTTAAGAAGTCAAAGAACTTACAGACTTGTACAGTTTAAATTAAAATATGATCTATGTCTTTAAATTATAAAAGTAATTTTGCTAGTGTTCTTTGCATGACTTTATGTGAAAAGGAGAAAGATTAGAGTTGCTGCTAATAACTTATATGCTGTAACATATGTCTAGCTGAAATACATTATCAGTGTATGCTTCTGAAAACTTAAAAAAGACAGTATGATTCTTGTTGAGATTCTTTTGAAGGAAATTGAACAACTTTGCTAATCTGTACTGTAAAACAGTACTATACATTGCAATTCAGGATGAAAAAAAAACAAGATTTCTGCTTCATAGAAACATCTTTGGAATGTTTTTCTTCGTATTGTTGCTATTATTAACTCAGTTTCAACTCAAGTACCAAATATTGTCTCTGCCTTTTTCCGAATGCACCTATGGGGGTGGAACAGATTCATCAAGACAGAAAAAAATTCTGGGCAAGAGGATTTATGTATAAATGTCATTCCTGTCTGTGACTGACTTTCTAACCTCTTTGCACTGGGAGAAAGAGTGAGTTCCTTCCCTATTGGAATATGCAATGTAAGTATGACCAATGCAATAATGTTGGTAACTTTCAGAGACAGTTTATGGTACAGATAGAATTAACAGCTGCTTAGGATAACTTGTTTCAAATTGGTATGTTTTCTGCTATTCTTATGAACAGAGGTGTATAATTAGTCCAAATAGTGTTGTAGAAAACTGTGGAGAAGGATGGAGGGCAGTGGCAGAGAGATATAAAGTACAACTGAATCCCTGCTTCATGAAATGAATCTTTTTTACAGCATCACTCCAAATATAATCCTTTAACTCAGTCTTCCAGAACATATAAGAAATCAAATAGGGACTTCTGGGAAGAATATTAACAAAGAGGAAATGTGAGTGCATAAAAACCTCTGTGAACATAGAAGTGGGGATGGATCATAGGGAAGAAAAGGGATAGAGAGAGGAATAGGAAAGTGTCTTTGAGAGAATGAAAGAAACTCCATATCTGTTTATATGGTCCCTGTACAGTTTCATGAAAAACCCATTGTTTCCTGTTCTGTCTTCACTGAGGTCTCTCTCAGGCTCCCTCACTCTAAGCACAGACCTTTCACTGGGCACTTTCCCATCTTGTATCTCAAGAACTTTTATAATGAAATTGGATTGTTCTTACTCTGCAAGAAGCCTAAAGCTCACTGTGTTCCCTTGAATCTCATTTGCAGACAGCTGAGTTATTATTATAAACAAACTTAAATTTTGCTGTTCTAAAATAAGGTACAGATGTCTTCTACATAAACTAATTCCTGTCAACAGTAAAGTCTGTGATGATAGCAAAGTCTGAAGTTGCAAAGTAAGAAAGCAGGTCTCTATGTATATATTACCAGGAAGTTTCCTTGATCTCTGTAGCATAAAACATTAGGGAAATTGGTACTTGTGAAAGACCAGTTCTGAAGAAAAAAAATATGTTAAGAAGCTACAGCTGCCTCTTTGAGGCCAGGCAAAACCCTTTCTGTTTTATTTAAAATTGTGATGTCATTGTCCTGATATGCCTACTGCCACAGGCAACAGTCTATCCCTGAAGCAAGACTTGCAATCGGTTTACTAGTCTGTTTATTAAATCTAACCCAATGTGAGTGCTTTCTGTGTATTATCTCTTCAAAGAAAGGGTTATGGGTTTCTAGTGAGTGATTTGTCTAATTCTGAAGTAAACATCTGACACAGATGAGATGAGAAGCTCCCTGAGCATGTCCTAAACTTGTTTGTCTCCCAGAAGATTGCTTATACATTGCTTAAGTCATATGCTGACTTCTGCTGTACTATCACTCAAAATACCTAAATATACACAGAGAAATACTTTCACCAGTTCTTGATAACATGAATACTTTTGGAGGACTGCACAATAAATATTGTGGAAACAGGAAGGAAGAGAATTTATCCTGATACTACTATTTTGAAATTTACATGATTTACATTTTAGCTTTTATAGCTATTCTTACCCAGCTTTCTTATCTTTCTTTCCCCAGGTTTTGTTCGTCAAGAAAATAGAAGAAAAAAATAAATAAATAAAACGAAAAGTGAACAGTTGGAACATCTGAGGCTATAAGGTTTATTAATAGTTTAAGAAATGAAAATTGTTCCTTTATGAAAAAGCAGTAAGCACTGCAGTCTTGTTTAGAAAGTAACAACAGTTAGGAGAAGCTCTCCTAAATGCTTTCCTTTCCATTAGGTGAAAAAATTTTCCATAGAAATTTAGCTCTAATGAAAATATCCTAGACATGCAAATGCCAAATATTTAGTGCAAATAAGCTTTGAGAATATTATCTTTATGTGCCTTTAAAAGAGGAAAAAAGACAATACAAAATCAAATACTGCATAACAAAAGATTCATTCTCCCCAGTGGGAGAAAGTAAGAGGTGAATCCACAAGAAGCACATCCAGTAAATTAGTTGCAGTGATTTGATTAATGTGATAGTTATTGCTGTCCTTTTAACGGTTCACACAAGAGGTAATAAATGATAGGATTTGAATTCTCTTCTCTGACTTTAGGTTATATTAGTATGCTACGTGTTTTCTCAGGCAAAATATTTGCATTGGGCATTTTTACACTTATTTTCTTATTTTATCCTTTTCATCAAAAGTTCTAACAGCATTATATCTCCACTGGGACAATATACTCTCTCTCTCTCTGGAAGGTTCATTTTTCCCCATGAAAGAAAAGCCTACCTTTGGTTAAACCAACAATGAACTCCTGTATGCCAGATTACACTTATAAAATAATGTTACCTCCACTACATCTTTGATTCAAAATAAATATTTTTTGCAAATTGATCAGTATTTTCACTCTTTACTGTATATCCCAGATCTATTTTCTTCCAATTTTAATTTATATGTTCTCCCAGCTTGCATTGTTGTCAGAAGATTCTGTGTGAAAAAGTTCTTGTTCACCAAATGAGTATTCCATTGATCTGCTATAAAGGGAAAGATCAGGATAATTCGTTGAGTACCTTGTTGAAGAATTCCACCAAAAACTGCATTCTTGAGCATTCTGCAATATTTCATTTAAAAAAAAAAAAAAAGTTCTAATGCTTCTTCCAAGTTGAACGCTACTACTTTCACTGACTTTAATTGATACAATATGAGATAAAACACTAATCCAGAAATAACAGTCTTCAAGTTAGTATTATTCCTCATCTTCTTGTTACTTTCCTTCACACCTGCTTGGAGCAATTAGATACTGTATAGAATATCAAATGTGAAGTCTAATATATTCACAACAATAACCTTTACAAATATAAGAAAGAAAGGACTTGGCTGTGTGTCTGAAAAAGTCATTTTATGCATCATTATTACTTAGGTATTATGCAGATCATTTTAATCACTAATTAAGCAGATGTCCGGTTTCTTTAGTGATTGACTGTAGCACCAAATAATTCTCTTTAATAAAAGACAGAAGCCTTATTTGAAATAATAGTTGATCTCCCCACACAGACTTTTAGTAGTGGGTAATTTCCCACCTCTGTATGGAGTTTGTTTACATAATTTCGAAACCAACATCAAGCTTATTATCTTAAAGCTATTTTATTGCTATGTTAAAAAAAGAAAGAAAAAAAAAAAAAAAACGGGGAGAGAAATTCTCAAGGGAGCTTGCAAGCAAAGTTCCAAAACACAGGTCAAATATGTATGAACTGCAGAATCTTGATACTCTCTATAGAGCACTAGCATCATTGACAGCATAATTGCAAATCTCCCATGAGAAAAGATCCTGCCTACTCCAAAGTCATCTCCCCAAGTCTATGCAAATCATGTGCAACAACTTCCTAACAGCTCCTGAAGAAGATTAAGCTTCACAAATTGCTGTGCTGTGATCAGTGCCCATGCATGGTCTTCCCTAAGGTATAAAAAATCTTAAGTACAACATCCATGCACTTGTGGATTTACCAAACTTGGCACTGTGTAAAGAATCAATGAACTGGAAGATCTTTTCTATCTTTTCTCTCTGTTATTCTTGGAGTTGCAACACTGAGGAGGTTTTAGAGCTGGCAGAGATGAAACGCAGTCTGAATCTAATCACTCCAGATGATGATTGCAGCAATAAGCAGGTCAGGACAGAGTCACTGATCCATTTAGCACAGTTTTATCAAAAAGATCGTAAAATTACATAAACAGATGTAAATAATTCTAAACATTACCAACTGACCTAAAGATTTATACTTTAAGCACTCATCTTTCACTGCCTCATATATTGTAGGGTTGTTGTATTTTACATGCTTTCTACAGCAGCAAAATGATTAATACTTCAAATCTGGACATCTTCCCAAACTGCAAATAGTCTGGCCAATGGTGCACTTGTATTTCAAGTCTCAGAGAAGTGGAAAGATCCTGCTTGGTTATTAATTATGAATTTGTTATCCTTTAAGATGTCAGTTTGTTTTACATTTACTGATGTCTTTTTTTTTTTTTTTTCTTTTCTTTTTTGTGTGTGATAGTACAGGTCATCAATGATGTCTTACATGTAGGTATGACAGGTCAATTGCTACATAAGTTTGTTTATGGTACTCAAAGTATATTTTAATTAATTTATTTTTTTAATATTCCAATTTAAGACTGTTTATTTATTCTGGAATTAATAATGGATGAACCTCTCATCACTGAGTAATTAACTAAAATCCCTATTCTGCACTGAAAATTCAAAGCCCAGTCACCCCCTTTCCATCTTAAAGTGACCTAGGATCAACCTAATACAAATGTAGTAGTTCTTAATGCCTTTCCAATTTGGAGAAAAGGATGTTGTGGGGGACTATATCAAAGGCCTAACTGAAGTCCACATTGATGACATCAGTGACTCTTCCCTTGTCCACTGTTGCAGTTACACTACCATAGAAGTCTCCTAGATTGGTCAAGCAGGACTTGAGTTTGGTGAAGCCATGCTGATTGTCCTATATTACTGTCATGGTTTTTGATTTTTGGTTATCTGTATTCCACATCATAACATTGCGTAGTGCACTGGAAGTTAGAGAGTTAATGCTCCATTTCCAGACACCTGTCTGGAAAAGAACTACATACCCCAGGAGGCTTCGCATTCAGAGAGAAGATATAACCCCTGGCAATGTTATCTGGTGCCCCCTTTTTTTTTCCTTCAGCTCTCCTCCCCACTGCTCAACCTGACTGTGCATCTCACCTCAGTGTATGGTGAGGCCTTCAGTTACTCAGACACTCTTTCTCTCATTATATTTGATTTATTAGCTTCAACTCTAATTATATTGTATTATAGTGTGTTATCTTGCATTCTGATACCATATTTAGTAAATTAGTTTGTTTCTCCTCAGATCGTTGCTGCTGATTTTAATTATTCATGGTCCCCTGTTTCCCTTTTCTGGAGGTGCAGATTTGCAAATCCCTCTGCTCTGCTAGTCACGGAACTGGGTTGATCCAGCCTGTAAACTGCTGACAATTACCTTTCTCTCTTCCATATGCCTTAGCATGGGTTCCAAGAGGATCTATCCAAAATCTTCTACAGCACAGAAGTGAGGCTAGCGTGTTCGTATTGTCTTAACTCATCCTTTTATCCTTTTTAAAAATGATGTGAATTGCCTTTTTTTCAGTCACAAGAGATTTCACTTGACCACCATGACATTTTAAATATCAGTGAGAGTTGTTTGGCAAATACACCAGCCAATTCTTTCCAGACTCTGGGATTATGTTGGCCCACATCATCAGAAGCACATGTTGGTGATATGGCAGTCAAGTTTAAAACTTCCCACCAATACTCCATTACATGTTGTTGTAATGTGACAGATGGCAGCAGAGAGGCAGACTGACAAAATGGTGTTTGGCATGGAAATGCAGATGAAGTAAAGCTATTTAATTTAATTCCTCTGTGAGGAAAAAATGGAAACCATTGACATCCATAGATACTTGCTACACGTTTATGGAAACCAAACATTCAATGCGAGCACAGTGAGGCAGTGAATGGTGCATTTTAGCAGTGATGACAGTGTCATGAAAGAAAAAGCATGTTCCACATGGCCATGAGGGTTTTTATGATCACAACATGAAGACTCTTCTTCATCGTTGGCAAAAACAGATAGCTAATGGTGGTGACTACGTTGAGAAGTAGTGTTCCACAGCTGAAGATTTGCTCAAACAGTTTTATTGTCCTTTTTCTATATGTTGTAGCTTCCATGGAAATAAATAGGAAGCACTACATTCAGAGTGACTTGCAAACCATATAAGTTTTCAATAATTTATGAGACTTGAAGGAGATAAATATTCAAGCTTTCAAGCTGGAAAAGAGAACAAGTTATCCTAGAAACAGTTACAAACAAAATGACGCAGGTGACTGTGAAAAGCAAGCAGAAACTTACATAAACAAGTCATGCCTGACTAATCTGATAACTTTTACAACAAAATAACATCTTGCTTCAAGGTATGGAGAGCAGTAGATATTGCTTACCAGAACTTCAGCAAAGCACTTGACACTGTTTCCCACAGCCTTCTCTTAGACAAACTTGTAGAACACAGATTAGATGGATCACTTATGAGGTGGATAGGAAATTGCTTGTACTCAGAGGATGGTAAATTAATAGCATTTGCTTACACTGCCAATCTGTCACAAGTGAGGTCCCCAGGGATCAGTGTTGGCCCAATCACTGTTAAAAGTCTTTGTTAATTATCTGAGTGATGGGATACAACAGCACCCTCTCCAAGTTTTCTGATGACACTAAACTGGTTGGTGAGGTGGACACATCATAAAGGAGAGCCCTAGAGGGACTGGAAGAGTGGGCAAGAACTGTATGAAACTTAACAAAGAGAAGTGCAAGCTTTTTGAAATCCTTTACAACCTGGGCTGATCTACAACTCTATGATTCTATGTTAGTGGAGAACTTGCTGTGTCTTCAATCAGGAAGGAGTAAAAGCCATCTGTTGGGGTGCATAACCAATAATTTCAATAAAAGTGTTGGTTTTTTTAAGCAAAATATTATGTAATTTCTTGGATTATTAAAAAGAAAAAGAAAAAAAAGAAAAAAAATGCAATTATTCAGAAGCATTGTGGTGAATGTAATTCAATTGCAAAAAAAGCACAAAAAAAATCAAATAGGCTTTCAAAATACGTTCAGTCTGCTAAGCAATGAATAACCTTCACACCTGATTTGTTTTAAATTAACTAAGTCAACACTAGCTACCATTAAGCAGTAAAATGAAACTTTCTTTACACAGTTCGGGTATCATAGATTTTAACAAGTAGAGGCATTCTAATCATTTTCACAGTAGTGAACTGAGTGATTTAATGAGGTTGAAGAAAAGGATGATTGATTGAAAAACTCTGGAGTATAGGGTATCTCCTTCTCAGATGGAAGAATGTATATAGAAGACTAGTAGGTAAATGAAGAAATAAGTGAACAACAATCAATGCTTTATCGTATCTCTGTACTACCGCAAGGCCTACTTTATCTAACACGCCTTTATGTTGTCTAATGTAAAGCATTTATTAGATAGCAAGGGGAGAAGATTTTAATCTTGTTAATAATATATAGAAAGCCATAGGGTTAGTGAGGGGCCACTCAGCTAGAAACTTCCACAGGTGTGGTAAGGTTTGGTGAGGGTGCTGTAGAAGTCCCCACTGTTCTATATCAGATGGGAGTCAGCTCCAGCTGGGTTTAAGCTGGACCTGTGGCTGGCCAGACCTGAGCCACGAGTGACATGGCTTTTGCCTCTGGGAGAATGGATTTAAGAAAGGAAAAAAATTGCAAGGCAATTCTAGGTGGGAGAGTGGAGTAGGATGATGCAAGAGAAACAACCCTGCAGACACCAAGGTCAGTGCAGAAGGAGAGCAGGAGGTGCTACAGAGATTCTGCAGAGCAGGAGATACCTGAAGCCCATACAGAGGCCCATGGTGAAGCAGGCTATCCACTTGCAGTTCATGGGCACCATGTAGATCAGATCTCCACATGCAGCCTTGGAGGAGCCCATGATGCAGCAATGAATGCGACCTGAAGGAGGCTGCAGCCCATGGAGAGTCCTTGCTGGAGTGGGCCCCAGGCTAGAGCTGCAGCCCACTGGGATCCATGCTTGGGCATTATTTAGGAACTGCAGCCTGTGGGAGGCCCATGTAGGATCAGTTTGAGAAGGATAGTATCCTATGGAGGGACCCCATGCTGGGGAAAGGGAAGCTAGTGAAGATGAAAGCGGTAGAGATTAAACATTATGCATTGACTAGAATCCCCATTCCCTCTTCCCTTGCAGAAGGGTACAAGGAAGAAAAGGATGGACGGGAAGAAGTTGGGTTTTGTTTCCATTTTGTTTCTCACTGCTCTTGCTTGTTGATAACTGTCAATAAATCACATTAATCTCTAATACTGAGTCTGTTTTATCCATGATAGCAATTGGTGAGGGTTACTTCTGTCCTCGTATCAGTTTGTAAGCTTTTTTTCATCAAATTTCTCCACCTGTTCTTTAGAGGGGGGAGGAGCGAGAGCAGTATGATGAAGATTAGCTATTGTGAAAAAAACTCAGCTCCCTATTTATCTTCATATGAATGTTCTTTTTTGACACAGTGATTAGATTTTAACAGCACAAGTGATGGGTTTTTTGTGTTGTATGTGGCCTGCATCTATACAACTATTCTTGATTATAGTCGATACAGCAAAACATCTATTCTTCACATTAATAAGAATATAGTTTAAAAAATAAAAAATCTCAAGATGTCTTGTAGAATTGCCAGGAGACTGCATATGCATAAATGTCTTACAAACTTAAGTTGAACTCTTAAATTAACCTGAAAATACTATGATCTATCTTAAACTATGAGATTGAACACTATCAGAGAAATAAAGAAACAGTTAAAACAAGCTTGAACACAGCTGAAATTGTCCAGTAGTTTATTCAATATTAATACTAGCTTAAAATGTATGTACATTGTCCTACAAATCAAAAGTTTTTAATCAACATTGAAGTTGTACTTACCTATCTGTCCAAAGAATGGTTTCACTGCAAGAACATCCAAAGTTATCTATCCTGATGTTCTCTCTTCAGTAACAAACAGCATATTCTTATAAGAAGGAAGAAAACAAAAGTGGGAATTTTTTGAGATACATAAATGCATTTATATTCCAACAGTCAAAAAAATGTCAAGACTTCCTGAGCAAGAGACAACTTCTGCAATATTATAATGGTAAGTTACTTCAAAGCAGTCTGTATGGTGCTATTTTTTAGAATGGTGACCTGAATGGTGTTAATATCATACTAGACTTTAAACTATTGTTGAGCAGTCCTTGCCTCTATTTCTCACCCTGGAGAGGAAGAAGAGGCTGGGAGGGAAAACAATCAGGACATCCGACCTAAACTGAGCAAGGGACATTGCTGCAGCCTACTACAACAGGACATTCCATGCTATATTATGTCATTATCAGTAATTAAACTGGGCAAGGAGGGTAATTTTCCTGACGTTGTGTTGCCCAGGTGCTGAATAGACATTGGTTCTGATGATGAATGATTGGTTTTATATTAGTTGGTGATTAGGTGGGTTTTGTTTGTTATTAGTTTATTTTGCTCTATCACTTATTAACCTGTCTTTATCTCAATCGAGTAATTTTCTTCCTTGCTTTTCCAATTCTCTCCCCAGTTCCACTGCAGAGGGAGACAGTAAGGAAATGCTGCATAGTGTTTAGATGCCTGTCAGGATCAATCCACCATAACAGTCTTACAGCCTATTCTTCAGTAATATGCTTTCAATATTAATGACTCTGTATTTTTGTCAACATACATAATTAAATAAGCAGGAATTAAATAAGCAGGAGCATGTTCTTCTATATTCCGTTGTTTCTCTGTTTGCCATTTGTCTCACTCTAATTTAAAGGAGGGAGATGAGGTTCTTTTAATATCTGTATACCCGGCATGAGATAAAGAAACAATGGTTCAAATGTTGGTCCAACCAATTTATTATAAATCCTAACCAGGGTGATGGGGAAGGGAAGGAGGGCAATAGAAAAGACAGGAAGGAAGCAAGAATTGCGTGAAGCAGGGATAGTCACCACTAGGATCCAGCAGATTGGGACCAGGACCTGTTGCATAATGTTTCGAAGGTCCGAGACAAAAGCAGCAGGGGGGAGCAGCACCAGCATGGCCGGCTTTAAGCACAAGCAGGTAGCAGGAAGAAGTCGCAGAGCCAGACTGGGAGGAAGCACCAGGACTCAGGTAGCAGGCCCAAGACAGTCCTTCAGCATGGACTGCAGGAATTCCATAGTGAGAAATCTAGTGAGGATGGCAGACACCTTTGTTCTTCAGCATGTAGGTAGAGCACAGAGCAAGTCCAGGAGGGAGAGAGGCAGGTTGTGATGGCAGAAACCTCTTCTTCATGAGGAATCTGTTGCCAGAAAACCTAACCTCATGATTGTAGGTCCCCTTTTTATCCTTCTTCTGCCATCATAATATTCCTGGATGCTTGGGTAAGAGTCATGTGCAGCACCTCCTGAGATG
>JAPSGF010000032.1:534398-584284 GCA_035772895.1 Perdix hodgsoniae
ACCTCCTGAGATGGCCATCTTCCTTGAGATAAGCTCACACAAAAGACCGCTTCACGGCCATTAAGCTGCGACTTATCTCCTTCTCATTGCCCCTGGCCTTGTCCATCTGTGTCCTTCAGACAAAGGACTTTGCAACCCTTGCCCAGGACTTGCTTGGACTTGTCCATATGTGTCCCCAGCAAGCTTTGAGACAATGATGTAAAAGAATAATCTTTTACAAGACTGTACTCAGATCTGGAATTGCCTTGACCCAAGTGCAATTGGCATTGTTGAACCTCATTAGGTTCTTGTGAGCCCAGTTTTCAATCCTGTCCGAGTCCACCTAAATGAAATGCCTTTCTTCTATTGTGTCAACTACACACTTCTGCTTGGTGTCATCAGCAAACTTGCTGAAGGTATGCTTGATACCACTGTCTATGCAGTAGATAAAGATGTTGAAGAACACTTGTCTCAAGACTGACCCCTCAGAGCCATAACTTTTCACCAGCTTCACTTGGACATAAAGCCCTTCTATCTAGAGACAACAATCATCTGGCTGCGAGCTTCTAACCAATTCCTTATCCACCAAGTAGTCCACACTTCAAATCCATATCTATCCAATTTAGAAATAAGGATGTGGTGGCGGACAATGTCAAACTCCATGATCTTCTCAGGAGTTTTATTAGGGTTTTAGTAAATTAGGGACTATATTAAGGATCTTAGTAAATCTAACTTGTGAATATCTGTAGTTCTTGTTTATCCATCTTTCAGTTTTAATGTTAATCACCTTCTACACTATCCTAAATCAGAACTTGCTTTTGCTTAAAGCTTGGTAGTGTGGATTTACTATGTTACATTTTTCTATTATTAGTCATCAAAAAAGTGTACTAGCTTAGACTGAAATATTTTAATCAATCACTATCTTCAGAACAATTACTAGTAATAGTATCACAATCCTGTAACTCAGAAAAAAATCTTGTGTCAAAGGAGTGGTCTAACTAATTCACTGTAATTTCTGACAGTATCAAATATGTCAGCAGAGTTATGTACCCATGGTTCATGAAAAATCTAATACTCTTGGTCACTTGTTGAAATCCTTTTTAAAAATAAGTTCCTGATCAAAATATTTGAAAATATTTGAAAGGTATGTAAATACTTAAATTCTGATAATTCTATGATGATTTACTTCATCTTTGTGGCCCTCCACTGGACTCACTCTAAAAGCTCCTTGTCTTTCTTAAACGAGGTAACACAGAATTGGATGCAGTACTCCAAATGTGGCCTCACCAGAGCAGAGACGAGGGGTAAAAGAAACTCCTTTTATCTGCTGGCCATACTCTTTTTAATGTATCCCAGAAAAACATTGGTCTTCTTGGCCTCAGGAGCACTCTGGTGGCTCATGGTCATAGAATCATAGATTAATAGAATCAGAACGGCCTGGGGTGAAAAGGACCACAATGATCATCTAGTTTCAAACTCCCTGCAATGAGCAGTGTCACCAACCACCAGACCAGGCTGCCCAGAGCCACATCTAGCCTGGCTTTGAATGCATTCAGGGATGGGGCATCCACAACTTCAATGGGCAACATATTCCAGTGCCTCACCACCCTCTGAGTGAATAACTTCCTCCTAATCTCTAACCTAAATCTCCCCTGTCTCAGTTTAAAATCATTCCCCCTTGTCCTATCACTATCCACCCTCATAAACAGACGTTCCCTCTCCTGTTTATATGTTCCCTTCAAGTATTGGAAGGCCACAATGAGGTCTCCCTGGAGCCTTCTCTTTTCCAGGCTAAACAAGCCCAATTCCCTCAACCTTTCCTCATGGGGGAGGTGCTCCAGCCCTCTGATCATCTCAGTGACCCTCCTCAGGACCCACTCCAACAGTTCCATGTCTTTCCTGTATTGGGGCCCCAGGCCTGGATGCAGTACTCCAAATGGGGCCTCACAAGAGCTGAGTAGAGGGGGACAATAACCTCACTGTTCCTGCTGGCCACTCCTTTTTTAATGCAGCCCAGAGTACAGTTGGCCTTCTGGGCTGCAAGCGCACACTGCTGGCTCATGTCCAGCTTCTCATCCACCAGAATGAGACCCCTAAGCACTTCTTCACAGGACTGCCCTCAAGGAGATCTTCCCCCAGTCTGTATAAATACCTGGGATTGCCCCGACCCAAGTGCAGCACCCTGCACTTCACCTTATTTCATGGGCCCACTTCTCCAGCCTGTTCAGGTCCCTCTGGATGGCTTCCCTTCCTTCTTGTGTATTGACTGCACCACTCAGCTTAGTGTAATCCACAAACTTGCTGAGGGTGCACTCAATGCCATTGACTATGTCATTGATTAAGATGTTGAAGAGCACCGGTCCCAAGACCAACCCCTGAGGAACACCACTTGTGACTGGCCTCCACCCTGAAACAAAAGCATTAATTATCGAGTCTAAACTAGGCATACAAACTGAAAGTATGTAGATGTCTTTAGATGATTAATTAGAAATTTAGGAAAGGATGCCTACATTTCTGGGAATAGGTCAGTTTCATAATAATCCAAGTATATGCCTCATAATCTGAAAAATAAAAAAAAAATAAATAAATAAAAAGATACTATTTTAATTTAGCTTCAAACACAAGCCAGATACTATACACAAGACCATTAAATAATCTGCTCTATGTCATCAATTCCTTGTATGATTTGAGAAATACTGTAGCACAGAAGCAGCAGGTCAGTAATACTGTCAGAGGGCTATCACACAACTTTAGCCCATTAGCCATTTTGCAGGGAATCTGGAAGAGATGGTAGCACAGTGGTTTAACCCTGGTAAGCAGCTAAGCCCAACGCAGTTGCTCACTCACTGCCCCGTGGTGAAATGGGGAAGAGAACTGGAAAGGTGAAAGGGAGAAAACACAGGTTGAGACAGTTTAATAGGTTAAGGAAATCTCTGTGTGCAAGAAAAGCAAAACAAAGAATTTATTTGCTACTTCTCATTGGTACGTCAGCCATTTCCATGAAAGTAGTGCATATCATACACAATTCTTACTTTGGATTACAAATATCATGTCCAACACCCTCTGCTTTCCTCCTCCAACTTTTATTACTGAGCATGGCATGAATTTCATTTTGGCGAGTGTGAGTCAGCTCAGTCCCTTTCCAAATTCTTGTGCACTCCCTAGCTTCTTCACTGGCAGGAAAGCATGAGAAACAGAGAAAACTATGTAAGAGCTGCTCAGCAACAGCTAAAATGTCAGTTTCTTACAAAACTTATTTTCTCAGAAATTCACAACTTGACATTGTGCAAGTTCCTCCAAATAACATTAGCTCTATCTATCTATCAGTTGCTAAATGAGTTAACACTAAATAAAAATGTAAATATACGTGTTCCAAAATTCATAATATGCTTGTATTAAAAGATAAAATATTACAGAATGTATGAATGGTTTTAAACTGAGACAGGGGAGATTTAGGTTAGATATTAGGAGGATGTTATTCACTCAGAGGGTGGTGAGGCACTGGAACAGGTTGCCCAAGGAGGTTGTGGATGCCCCATCCGTGGAGGCATTCAAGGCCAGGCTGGATGTAGCTGTGGGCAGCCTGGCCTAATGGTTGGAGACACTGCTCATAGCAGGGGGCTTGAAACTAGATGATCATTGTGGTCCTTTTCAATCCAGGCCATTCTATGATTTATGATTCCATGAACCTGTTCAAAAGCTTTCAAAAATGTTATAAAGCTCAAGAAAACATCACAAGTTTTGTTTTGTTTTTGTTTGTTTGTTTGCTTGTTGGTTTCAGTAGACTTTTTAAAGTAAGAGTCAATGATGTATTTGTCTAAAGGCTTCAATAATTTATTTGCAGTCTTTCATGACATGAGGAAAGAAATTAAATACATTGGGAAAAGAATATGAGTCATGTCTTCTTTCTCTAGATGTCTCTCCTAAAGTTAGAACCATCTGCCAAGCTTATTTTCTACATTAGATAAAAGGATGATTTTTCTTTCCCATTGATAAACCAATTTTTAATTTAATTCATGTGCACATATTTTGTCCTTTCTAAGGACTTCTACGACTATTTTCTCGCTATTCTTACTTTGTCTCAGGCCAAAGTATTCTTCAGCTGCAAAATAGAAACAAATATCTTTTATTTATCTAAAATAAGAAATAAGTTCCAAAAGTTGCAATATGAACTTCATTGAAAAGAACTTTGCATTCAGCATAATCTAATATATGTGTAGTGGCTAACCATGGAAAGGTGCACCTCAGCTAGCATTGCTAAAACTTTACCTTGGTTTAATAAAGTTAGTACAGAAATTCACTGCAGAAAAAAAATCTATCAGGCTTTTAAATACAAAAGACCCTGTTCCATGGAGCTGTAAGCTGCAAGGCCAAAGTTAGCTGAAGGCTGCAGGACTATTCGGGAGGAGTATCTTTGTATGCTTACCCTATGCTTATATTCTTCCCTTCTATCACAGTGGTGAAAAAAGGGAGGAAAAAAAATACATACTTTATGTTATAGTATCAGAATATATTCCTCCTGCACATTCTATTGATCATAGTTGGGGACACGGTGGCAGCTTAGACAGGCGTTTATTCTGATCCAGTGTGAAGTCATTTTCCTATGTTTTTATTTTCTTAAGTGCAGTTAACTACAAAGGAAACATCTGTATTACAACCACAGTGCATTCATGAGCTTTTTGAAGTGAGTAGATTTACGCAATTTTAGAATGTAATTTATCTATGAAAATTTACATTAGGATAAGATGAATACCCTCTGAATTGCTTATTGTATGTCTACATTTGTTCACATGAATAACAGCTGCTTATCCAGAAAATATATAACACATAACCTACAAATCCCAACTGATATTTCAGATTAGATTTTATGTTTGTACCCAATAATTGTGTCTGCAACAAACTTTTTTATCACTAGTACTGCATAGCCAACCAAAATACAACAGCCAGCTGGAAAATATAAAAATACGTTTTGTATGATATGACTATTTCAGAAGGCTTTCTGCTGATTGGTTTATTACAAATATTGTAGGAAATGAACGATTTATGCTCTGCCACCAAACAAATTCATTGGTCTTGATTAAACTTTTTAGGGAAAATTCTAAAATCTGTGAATGAAATATAATTCCCTCCGAATTCCCAGAGACATTAACCAGTCTGATGAATTTCTCTGCTCAGAAGACCTTTTCTGTGTCCTATAACTTCAGTGTGGTTTGGCTTCATAAATAGCAAAACACAATTATTGAATTGAGTTACGCTCCTTCTGGTCTTATGGTAGATCTCTTTGACACTGAAGAGTAGAGCTGGATCTTTAATATGATTAATACAATGCATAGGTTATATGAGCATTCTGGCAAAAAAGAAAATTTCTATAAAAGTTTCATTGAGAAAAGATACATAACAGCTGCTCTGTACATGTGTATCAATCATTACATTCGCAAGTGTCTTATTTCCAACCATACTCAAAATAATTTGAGTGTGGAATTTCACATGATCAGGTCTTTTCATTAAATCATACCGAAAGAAGAATTCCTGAAGACAATGCAAGAAGGGCTGTACAGACATGCCAAGAACTGCAACAATGACTGGATAATGATCTGAAATTTCTTCCTTTAAAAACTTAAATAGAATAAAATAAAAAAATATGACTTCAGGAAACATACAAAAATTTTAAAAAAGAAAAACACTTTGTTGCACAGAACAGAGTTTTCTAAGCCTCCTACCCAAGTCCTAAGTGTGGAAACTATCTCAAAATAGCCATCTAGTAAGTACTGCAGTAAGTACTTTAAAATATTAAGTTTTAAAACCAATAATACAGAATCCAGAATAAGCCAACCAGTGTCCAAGTCATTAAGTATTAATTCCACAATAATGCACACATGACGCTTACAGCATAATAGTTCTTATGTACTAGAAGTGGGTATTCATATGAAGGAATCACTTTTAATTTATATCCAGATCTGCTGATAAATGAGTATTTGTACATTTTGAGAAGGAAAGAAAGATAAAAAGTGAGCTAGATGTTATCCAGCATAATATAAGCAACACTTTTTTAATCTGTTTTGCCAAATTCTGCTGCTTGGGGATTATATAGGCCATTCTTCCCTGTGTTTTAATAATCTACCCACTCCATAGGAAAGAAAATCCTCTGAGGTCTATCAAAATCTGAATAGAATGCTCCAGATGTTGCTCTCACAAGTGCAGAGAGGAAGAGTTGTTTCTCTTGACTCACTGGTTACATACTTGTTCATGTTGCCCAGATGCCTTTTTTGCAACAGGATTCCCAGGTCCTTCCCTGCAAAACTGCTTTCCACTGAGTTTATCCCAGTCTATGCTCATGTACAGATGATTCTTCCCAAGGAGCAGAATTTGGTATTTGTTAAATTTCCTGAGGTTTCAGTCATCCCATTTCTCCATTCTGCTCAGCAATCTCTTAATACTAGTCCCACCTTCCACGATATTTACAGTTTCCTTTATTTTGTATTATCCAAAAATTTGCTTAGCACTTTCCATCCATCTACCATTAATAGACATACAATAATAAATAAATAAATAAATAAATAAATAAATAAATGAATGAATGAATGAATGAATGAATGAATGAATGAATAATTGTCTTCAACTGATTCCTTTACTGAATAATCGCAAACTGAATGTCATGATTTCTATTGCTGGTCATAAAACTCTGGGACTGGTGGTCCTGAGAATTTTGCACCTATTTTATAGTCCACATTGTAAAATCGTAGCAAGAGTACCCTGCAGAAAACCTAGGTTTTGGTTTGTCTAGCCAAAATTCTGTCCAGGTGGGAAACAGTTATGAAGAGCTAGAAACAGATGGAAATATTTTTAAAGAACTGCAGAACAAATAGTATTTAAAGAAGAAATCATCACTGTATTTTTACATTGGACAAGTGTCTTCTTGTTGAGGAAGTGCAAAATGAGAAGCCAGCAGTAAAGAATTTAAAGAACAGTTAGAATTTTGTGAAGTGTAGAAAAGGTATTACACAGAGAGACATTTAGAAGTTTTATGTTCCTTTGCCTAGGTAGTTCTCCCCACGTCTGTCATATAAATGGCAAGGAGTAATAACTTTAAGTGCAGCAAGAAGGACAACAAATTAGAAGGAAAGATTTTCTTAAAATAAAGATGCACTGGAGTAAACTGCCTGGCATAGCTTTGGAATACTTCTGTCCCTTTTATGAAAGTACTAGGGAAATCCATCACAAATATTTCCCTGCTGTCAATCTCAGAATCTGTCCCAGATCCTTACTTCCTATATGTGGCACTGTTGTGGTCAGTACATTAGCAGATGCTACTATCATAAGTCAACTTTGTGGTGAGAGAAAGCCTTTCTTCCTCTTTCATCATGCATGCAGTGACTGTGTACCAAGTAATTAGATCTTAAAAAACATACACAAAATATGTTTACCTAGAATTGTTGCAGAACACTGCGTTAAAACTTGCTGAATCCCCTGATAGTTTTCCTGCTGATATCCTCTAGGTATTCATCACTGCAAAACAATAACAAGTTTAGTTATGATTAAACTATGATTTAGTTATGATTAAACTATGAGTCTAATGGATATGTGAATGCCTACTGATACATAAAATATAAATAGAATTTTTCTATACAGTACTGTAATCAGTTCTCTGTGCTCTTTCCCTAGCAGTGACCTTTCTAATAGGCTGCATTTTGGTAAAGTTGGTTTGCATTTATTCCAGAGAAATTTTACTTGAGCTACAGATTTTAAAACAGATTTTAAAGTAAAAATAATTTTTTTTATGTTGTGTTAAAATGAAGATTTCATGTGTAATTTGAGGTTGGAAGGTAAGGAAAGAAAAAAGTAAGACCCCTTCTTTTAAACAGCTGAATTCCAACAGCACTTGGAAAAGAGAAATAAGATTAAAACTTTAACCATTCATAAAATGTTCTATTTAGCTGAAATATTCCTTATCTTTTGGCTTTATAAGATAAACTCTAACACAAACTGTAATTATAGGAAGTATTTCAGGAAATTATTACATTACAAAGAAACGTTTTATAATAAAATGCGTTAAGTACTACAGCCATTAGCAGGTTTAATTCTTCTGAGTCCATACTTGCCCTGGTCATTGGCTGATGTCCAAGGGGAGAAAACATTTGTTTTAAATGTGATTGATTATTTTTTATAATAGTTAGCCAATACGCACTTTGTAGATCTTTTATAGTAAATTTTATCTTCACCCCAAAGGCAGTTCTTCCACTTTTTCTCATTTTCTGTCTTCTACATAACTGCAGCTTCAACTCCTTTTCCTGTAGGCCTGTTTATGTTATCTTATACTGCTTGAAATTTCTTTGTGTGGTACCAAGGATTAAGTCATGTAGTCAGGGTTCAATTTGTTTTTTATGCTGCTTAATCAATCTATGAAAATTCAAATCATTTTAATTTTACATATTTTATTAAAAATCAACAGCACTTTTTGCAGAAATATAACTAAATTTGATTTTACCAACAAATGCCAGCTTGCTAATGCAGTATCAGTTGTGTTTTCAAGGCTAATGATTAAATTGTTCTTACTTTATCACGACCCAAAGAATTATAGTGTACTGAAATGTAAGTAGTATTTGCCAGGCTTAAAAGATTAATAATAATAATAGTAACAACAATAATGCTTGTAAGACACATCATATTCTCTGTCCAATGTAGAAAGTTCCTCTCTCTCTGCAGTCAAGACCTGGCATTTAATGAATGACTCATGGTATAGGAACATCAGAGAAAATTATATTTGAGAATATATATAATACATCTCAGCCCTCCTTTCCCAGGCTGTGGCAGGTAATCCCTGCTGCAGTCTACACATTTGGTCTGCTTTGAGGATGACATGATGAACAGTTGTAGGAATTAAAACACGAGTTCTCTCAAATGTTCATTAATTGTGTGGATAAGGGCATAAAGCCTTTCAAAAATACGTAGAAAAGCTGTAGATGAACCAGTACTCTTCTATCCCAAACTACAGGAAAAAAAAAGACATACATAAACAGACTGATAGTGAATTCTTTTGGAGGCTTTACTAGCTAGTAGTAATGGTTGTCATTTCATGTTTATAGGTACCAAAGTATTTCTATTTTTCCTCATTTTTCATTAGATGGAAAAATGAAATAGAATTTTGTTATCAGATTCAAACACAGGCAATGCAATGGTTTGTGTATACTTACATACACAAAAAATTCTTTGTCTCGATCTTCATTGGTGGCCATGTTTCCCAGAAGGCCAGAAATAACCTGGGCTGTATCAGAAGATGGGTGGCCATCAGGGCATGGGAGATGATTGTCACAGAATCACAGAATGGCCCGGGTTGGAAGGGACATCAAGGATCATGAATCTCCAAACCCCCTAACACAGGCAGGGCCTACAACCTGCCCATTTAATATTAGACCAGGCTGCCCAGGGCCCGATCCAATCTGGCCTTATTCTCCTCTACTCAGCTTTTGTGAGGCCTGGAGTGGAGCACCTGGAGTGCTGCATCTGGGCCTGCAGATCCCAACATAGGAAAAAAAATTGAGATTTGGGAGGGGATCCAGAGGAGGGCCACGAAGATGGCCAGAGGGCTGGAGCACCTCTCCTATGCAGGTAGGCTGAAGGAGCTGGGCTTGTTCGGTCTGGAAAAGTGAAGGCTGCAGGGAGACCTTTTTACAGCTTACTATGGCCTTGTAATATTTAAAGGGATATTATAAAAGATGAGAAATCAACTTTTTACATGTACAGACAGTAATAGAATAATGGGAAAATATTTGAAACTAAAGAAGGGAAGATTTAGATTAGATGTCAGAGGGAAGTTATTCACTGAGAGAGTGGTAAGGTGGTGGAACAGGCTGCTGAGAGACGCTGTGGATGCCCACCCCTGGAGCATCCAGGCCAGGCTGATGGGGTCTTGAGCAACCTGATCTAGCACTTGATCTAGTGGTTAGCAATCCTGCCTGTGGCAAGGGGTTAGAATTTGGTGATCCTTGAGCTCCCTTCCAACCCAAGTCATTCTATGACTCCATGATTGTGGATCAGGAGACAGTAAATTCCAAGTTCACATTTTCTGAAATCTTCATGCAAAGAAGTCATCATGTGTATATGGATGAAAAACTTGATCAAATAGATCAACTAGAGACTACTAAGGCAATGAAAGATGGTAGCAGATGGTTTGCAACATGTAATGAAGACTGAAAGGATAAATTAAAATTCTGATTATTAACCTTCCTTCTCCTCTTCAAGACTCCTTTGTAATGCAAATAATCTCTACAAACCAAAACCAGGAAACCATCAAAACTACAAAAAAATTATGTTAATTATGGATTGCTTTCCTAACCTCCTTTACTTTCTTTGCTAACAGATTCATTCTCATTACACACATTCTATTCTCTCCAGCTGTTTCAGATGTGAGTTTTCACAAACTTACTTAACACTGCTGATGTTTCCCTACCCTGTGCTGACAAGGGTTTCAGAGAATTGTGGTTGGAGGCTACTATTCAACATGTACTACAAGTTTGTACAAAGGTCTGATCAGCAATACAGTCAGTCTTGTTTAGAATAACCTCACCATAAAAGACAAATGACCTTTTCAGAACAACTGTGGACAATGTGTGCCTCTTTGTTCTTTGAACAATGTACATATCGTCAGTGTGATTTCATAGCCCTGTAAAGGAGATTATAATGTTCAAATAATAATTTCTAAAAGTATTTTGATTAGTTCCATATATTCTGTTTAAGAGAAAAGATTCATTCCTTCTCCAACACTTAGTAGCTCACTGACATTACTGATCTTTCTGAAAAAAAAAAATGTATACTCAATCCCACTAGTACTCAAAACTTTTGAGTGTGTACACATGTCAATAACTTTTGTTTTAACTGCTCTGAGACTTACAAATGAAAATTCCTGTTCTGAGTCCATGTATTGATGCAGCTAGGTACTGTTAGCCACTGTTTATGCAGATACCTATCACAAATGGAATTTCAGAGTCCAATCTGAACCAACACAGACAGGAGGTAAAACATCATTCAGTTCTTAATCCAAACATTGAGGAAGCAAAGAACAGTCCCATTGGAGCCATTAAAGACAGAAAAATATTTATATAGTTCTATGCAGTGGTGGTGTTAGTTGTGTATAATGTATACAAAGAAAGGTTTTCATGACTTACTTTATCAGTGAGTTGTGTACATTTATAAATTACTGCCATAAAAGATGAGTAACATACCAGCCTTCTTGTACTGTTAGCTGAAGTAGCATGTTTGAAGTGAGTGAGTGTGAATTTCCTTTTCTTGAAATTAGAGTAAATGTGTAGGATAAAGACAACTAGAATACAGTCTGCTTGCATTTATTTTACAACATTTTTTGAATCTTCCAACATCTGTGCATAAAAGACAGTGAGGCAATTTATCTCATGTTATAAGTTGAGAAGTAAAAGCTTCTGATAACTAAGATAACAAGTGGGAGAACAAGCAATACACTACTCTGGCAATAGGGAGTTTACCAGTGATCCTCTTTAGCTACATAACATATAAAAGAAGTTGTGATCTCATGATCAAGCCAAAGAATGATCTTGTAGCAGCTGTGAAATACCTATTAAAGAGCTTTGCCCTGAAAGCTGCATGTCTTTATCGGGTGCACAAGAAGACACTGGAAAATCACCAGAATATGATTACCGTTATTCAATAATATTTTTTTTTTTACTCTAAGTTCATGAAAGCATTATTTACCCACATATATTTTCTCACATATATCTCATTACAAGGTGATATCACAGCAGCAAAAAACATTCTGGATACTTCTTCAGAAGAGGAAGCTATGTGAGGATGAAACAGATTGTAAGAGATTATTCTTCTATATCATTGTCTCAAAGCTTGTTGGGGACAATTCTGGATACTTCTTCAGAAGAGGAAGCTATGTGAGGATGAAACAGATTGTAAGAGATTATTCTTCTATATCATTGTCTCAAAGCTTGTTGGGGACACAGATGGACAAGTCTGAGCAAGTCCTGGGCAAAGGCTGAGAAATCCTTTGCCTGGAGAACACTGATGGACAAGTCCTGGGCAAGGGTTGCAAAATCCTTTGTCTGAAGGACACAGATGGACAAGGCCAGGGGCAATGAGAAGGAGATGAGCTGCAGTTTAATGACCATGAAGTAGTCTTTTGTGTGGACTTATCTCTAGGAAAATGGCATTTCTGGAGGTGCTGCACATGATTCACCCATGGAATGCCACGATAGCAGGAGAAGAAGGATAAAAAGGGGACCTACAATCATAAGGTTAGGTTTTCTGGCAACAGATTCCTCATGAAGAAGAGGTTTCTGCCATGAATCATAGAATCATAGAATCACAAGGTTGGAAACGACCTATAAGATCATCTAGTCCAACCGTCTTCACATTACCACTGCTACCACAAGCACTACACCAGATCTCACAGCTCCTCATCCAGACGCCTCTTGAACACTGCCAGGGATGGCGACTCCACCACCTCCCTGGGCAGGCCATTCCAGTGCCTGACCATTCTCTGAGGGAAGAAGTTTTCCTTAAGTCTAACCTAAACCTCCTCTGATACAACTTGTAGCCATTTCTCCCGGTCCTGTTTGTTGCCTGGGAGAAGAGGCCAAACCCCTCTTCACCACAACCTCCCTTCAAGAAGTTGTAGAGTGCGATGAGGTCTCCCCTGAGCCTTCTCTTCTCCAGACTAAACCCAGCTCCTCCAGCCGCTCCTCATAAGACTTGTGCTCCAGGCCCTCACCAGTTTCATTGCCCTTCTCTAGACACACTCCAGGGCCTCAATGTCTTTCTTGTAGTGAGGGGCCCAAAACTGAACACAATACTCGAGATGCGGCCTCAACAATGCTGAGTACAGGGGGGTGATCACCTCCCTGCTCCTGCTGGCCACACTATTTCTAATGCAGGCCAGGATGCCGTTGGCCCTCTTGGCCACCTGAACACGCTGTCGGCTCATGTTCAGCCAAGCATTAACCAACACCCCCAGGTCCTTTTCCTCTTCACAGTTATCCAGCCATTTGTCCCCAAGCCTATAACGCTGCATGGGGTTGTTGTGGCCAAAGTGCAGGATCCGGTACTTGTCCTTGTTGAACCTCATCCCATTCACCCCAGCCCAGTGATCCAGTTTATCTAAATCCCTCTGAAGGGCCTCCCTACCCTCAGGCAGGTCAACACCACCTCCCAACTTGGTGTCATCTGCAAACTTACTGAGGGTACACTCAATCCCCTCGTCCAGGTCTTCAATAAAGATATTAAACAAGATAGGCCCCAGTACCATCCCCTGGGGGACACCACATGAAACAGGTCGCCAGCTGGACTTAACTCCATTAACCACCACCTGTTGGCATGGCCCTCTATCCAGTTTCTTACCCAAAGGAGCGTGTACCTGTCAAGGCCATGGGCAGCCAGTTTTCCCAAAGAAAAGCTTCCTGACCTGCCTCTCTCCCTCTTGAACTTGCTCTGTGCTCTACCCGCATTCTGAAAAAGAACAAAGGAGTCTGCCATCAGGTCCCTCTCTACGGAATTCCTGCATGCTGATGGACTCTCCTGGCCCTGCTACCTGAGTCCTGATGCTTCCTCCCAGACTTACCCTGCAGCTTCTTCCTGCTACCTGCTTGCTTCCCAAGGCTGGCTGCTTCTCTCCCCCTGCACTTTTGCCTTGGATCATCGGAACAGCATGCAACAGGATCGCTGCTGGATCCTGGTGGTGACTATTCCCAGTTTACTCAATTCTTGCCTCTTTCCTATCTTTTCTATTGCCATCCTTCCGTTCCCCATCACCCTAATTCATAATAGTTGCTGTCCTTCCCTTTCCTGTCTCCCTGATTAGGATTTCTAATAAACTGGTCGGACCAACATTTGAATCGTTGTTTCTTAATCTCACGCTGGGTATAAAGATATCAAAGAACCTCCACTCCCTCCTATAAATTGGAGCGAGTCACAGATCTCACACAAACATATCTGCTGTCGATACCACTGCATGATTTTATTTCAGTCTTAGCATCTCCTAATGTCAACGATTCATTTTTGAGTTTGACTCTGTAATGATTTTTATATTGCATTCTATTCCTGAATAATACTGTTTCTTCAGATACTGTAATTATTTTTTCTTGCACTGAAGATTTCCGTAATGAGGTTGAATTATAGTTTTCAACTCAATTATGAGTTTTCTTTGACTTGAAAACCCTACAAACAAGAGTTTTGACCTATCTGATATCTCCAGAGTCATCATATTCCTGTTTCAAATCACAAAACAGCCAAGGCAGAGGAGTTAATCGGAAGTGTATGTGGCTCAATAATTATGTACTGGGCACAGCAGGAGTAGGGCACTGACTGCTGCTGTCCTTCTGAGATAGGATACTGTAATAAACCTAGAGCTGTCAGACCCTTAAATTGCATAAAATTGGATCCTTGGATCTAATCCCAGTTTATATTAATTGTATGGCATTACACATCTTGCATAGCTCTCTTACTAGAGTAATTCATTATACAGTTTAAAAGTGTCTTGAATAGGTTCCTTAAGTATAGATCAGATAAATAACTTTTCAGCAAAATAGTGCATAGTATCCATGAAGTAAGACATGGTGAAGTTTGCATAAACTCTCATTTGAGAATAAGGAGTATTCAGAACTTCCCTCAAGACCATAAAATTTTGCAATTACACATGTGCAAATAATTTATAAAGAAACAGTAGAAAATGTTTTCTTTTCAGATGTTTTACTTATAATGTCATAAATCTCACTAATTTCTATTTCTTCACCCAAACAGCAAGAAATTTTGCTGCTGTATCTATTGTATGATATTGTAATCTGCAGTTCCCCTTTGGTAAGCTCAGGTGTATCATAAGTGGTCATATAGCTCCGTTAACTTCTGTCCTTGAAGAAACTACCAGGCTTATGTGGCTATTTTGATTAAGAACAGTATATACCTTCAATGTGATCATTTCCTGGTAGTATTATCACCGAATCTAATCTGTATTTTAAATTATTTCTGGCTTTCCTGTCCCTGGATATATTATCATCATTCCTATGTTGTGTAAGCCCCCCAATACGTCAAGTGTATGCACTGCAGAATAATGATAAAATTTTAATGAGGTACAGTGATAAATTCCAGGTCAGCGAGATGCCATACTGGTTGCAAGTCCTAAAAGTAAAGAGCAGGCCCTCCCAGGCAGGCTCAATTCAAGGTAAACCGAAAAAAGCAGGTGTGATTTGCTGTCACCTGATAAAGAACAGGGAAAAATTAAAGGCTCTGTCAAAATTTGTATATGAAATAGAGCCCTGATGTGGGCTTAAAAACTGAAATGTGGCCATCCCTGACAAAAATCTGACAGAATGTGAGCTGTAAATTATTGGAGTCTCAAAATAGTATGCAGTTTTCTTGATAGAACAATAAGAATGAAATAGATTGGGATTTGAGAATTCTTTTTTGGACTAATAAGGAATTATCAGAATTACATTTTTTTGTTAGACCACAAAACAGAACAGCCTGCTATAGTGCCAATGTATCTATAGAAATTATGGAAAATTTGTCAAAGACTGTCACCCAAATAATTTTCCTGTATTTTTATGTTTTGATTTCAGATTCTCAGAAAGAATTAGCATGTTCTTATCTCTCATATATCTGCATTCACTTGAAGCTGTAACACTGGGAAAAGTGGACTCTGCTGTGCAGTGGAAGAAATTTTTTTCCAGATGGTTAATCTTTCTCTCAGGTTTAAAGACACTATCTCTTTACGATAACAAAGAAACTGCTATTCTGTTCACAGTGTATTGATATAGGTTCTTTTAACTACTGAATGCTGGGAAGGGTGCAATCATCTTGATGTATCTCATCAGGAGCTTGTGGAACCTTTATCTAATTCATAGCTGGATATGGTGCAACAGCTTAGTTTTGAACATCTAAGTCTTTTGGCTTTCTATTGGAGTATCTGACTGTAAGTTGATGTTCTGAATACACAAAACCAGAGATCATCTAAAAGCCTCCCCCTATCTTAAAAAAAAAAAGGAATCTGTTAATTTAATGGCCCCCTCAATAGGACATCTGTCAACGGTTTATGGGCTGGTCTGGCCCAGTTCCGTGACCAGCAGGGCGGAGGGATCTGCGGATCCGCGCCTCTGGGAAAGGGGAAGCAGGGGACCCCAAAATACTTGAAAACAACAGCACTGATCTGAGGTGGAACAAATGATTTTACTAAATATAGCATTAGCAAAATACAATGAGAGAGAGAGAGAGAGAGTGTCTGTTTGAATTGTATAGACCTCACCACAATGCTGGGGTGAGAAGTGCAGTCCAGTTGAGTGACTGAAGTACAGACGGCAAAGCGCAGATAGCGAAGCGCAGGCGGCGGAGCGCAGATAGCGAAGAGCAGGCGAAGAAGAAGGATCAGGTGACCTTGCTTGGAGTTATATCCCCTTGCTGACCGCAAAGTCTCCTGGGGAAATGCAGCTTTTCTCCGACGGACGAACACTCGGCAGACACCAAACGCCACCCCCAATGCACCACATGATGTTATGGTGTGGAATACTGATGACCAAAAATCATAAAACCATGACATTCCACCCCTTATTCTACATCACTACATCATGCTTAACACATGGGATTACAGACTGCACTCCCCCAACATCAAATTCCCTTGTGGTACATACTGAACATCCCCGTTTTTCTGCATCACCAACCAGGTGGGCCCAGGTCCCTGGGCAAAGACAGTTCCGCGAAGAGGTTTGCCCTTCCCAGAAGCAGGAAAAACCCAAACTGCTTTTCCTAACACGTTCTTTACGTGTACTACAGGGACCTTATCTCCCTCTACAATATGTAGGGAACTGGATTGGGTAGGACCATCTCGACTGATTGATCCTCTGGTGTTAACCAGCCAGGTGGCTTCTGCCAAATGCTTCTCCCAGTGTTTAAATGTTCCGCCACCCATTGCTTTCAACATCGTTTTTAACAACCCGTTGTAGCGTTCGATCTTACCAGAGGCTGGTGCATGGTAGGGGATATGATAAATCCACTCGATGCCATGTTCTCTGGCCCAAGTATCCACAAGTAAATTTTTAAAATGAGTCCCATTATCTGACTCAATCCTTTCTGGGGTGCCATGTCGCCACAGGATTTGCCTCTCCAGACCTAATATGGTGTTTCGGGCGGTAGCATGGGGTACTGCATATGTTTCAAGCCACCCGGTTGTTGCCTCCACCATGGTGAGCACATAATGCTTACTATTGCGAGATCGTGGCAAGGTGATATAATCAACCTGCCATGCCTCCCCATATTTGTACTTTTGCCATTGCTCTTCCCCCCAGAGAGGTTTCATCCTCTTAGCTTGTTTAATTGTGGCGCATGTATCACAGTCATGAATGATTTGTACAATGGCACCCATAGTTAAGTCCACCCCTCAGTCTCTGGCCCATTTGTATGTTGCGTCTCTCCCTTGATGACCTGAGGTCTCATGGGCCCACTGAGCTAAAATAACTCACCCTTGTTCTGCCAGTTCAGGTCTATTTGAGCCACCTCAATTCTGGCAGCTCGGTCTACCTGATGGTTATTTCGCTGATCTTCTGTAGCTCTACTCTTGGGCACATGAGCATCTACATGACGCACCTTTATAACCATATTTTTTGTTCGGGTAGCAATATCTTTCCATAGGTCAGCAGCCCAAATAGGCTTGCCCTTTCTTTGCCAATTATTTTGCTCCCACTGCTGTAACCACCCCCACAAGGCATTTGCTACCATCCATGAATCAGTGTAAAGATAGAGCATTGGCCACCTCTCCCGTTCAGCGACATCTAAGGCCAGTTGGACAGCCTTTACCTCTGCAAATTGGCTCGATTCTCCTTTCCCTTCGGTGGCCTCTGCAACTTGTCGTGTGGAACAGCAGCTTTCCATCTGCGATGCTTTCCCACGATACGACACGATCCATCTGTGAATAGGGCATATTTCTTTTCATCCTCTGGTAGTTCATTGTATGGTGGGGCTTCTTTAGCACGTGATACTTCTTCTGCTGGTGGTGTTCCAAACTTTTTACCTTCAGGCCAGTCCATGATGACTTCTAGGATTCCTGGACGGCTGAGGTTCCCCATCCGTGCTCGTTGTGTAATCAACGCAACCCACTTACTCCAAGTGGCATCAGTAGCATGATGGGTGGAAGGAACCTTTCCCTTGAACATCCAGTTCAACACTGGCAGTCGAGGTGCCAGAAGGAGCTGTGTTTCAGTACCGACTACTTCGGAAGCAGCCCGAACCCCCTCATATGCAGCTAAGATCTCCTTTTCAGTTGGAGTGTAGCCCTCCTCCGTCCCCCTGTAGGCTCGACTCCAGAATCCCAAGGGTCAGCCTCGGGTCTCTCCTGAGGCTCTTTGCCACAAACTCCAAGTGGGGCCTTTCTCTCCAGCAGCAGTGTAGAGGATGTTCTTCACATCCTGTTCCATCCGTACTGGCCCCAGGGCCACAGCACGGGCTATCTCTTGTTTGTTCTCCATTCTCTTCAGCTTTTCAGCTACTTTTTCAATGGCTGAAACACAAGCTCGTAGAGGGCTTAAATGTAACTCAAAGTCTTGAAGCTTATTAACCAACTCATTTATAAGGGGTCTTCTTTCCCCTCTGCCATACATAGCTGCAAATGTACTGGCGTACCTTTCTGGTGCAGTCTTTGTGAATGTACGCCACATATTTGGTGTACACCTGGCTCTCTCAGGATCATACTCTTGGTTTGGCTCATCAGGAATGAAATCGGGGCTATGTAGCATTTCCACCACAGCATATTCTCTCAAATAACGGATGCCTTCTTCCAAATCAGCCCATTTCTTCTTCTCGGGCATCAGATCGTCTTTGAAGGGGTATCTTTCTCTTACAGCTAACAACATCCTCTTCCAGAGGTTGAAGGCCTGGTTCTGGCATGTACTAATACCTCTGTCAATGGCTGAGTCCCTAGCAATGCCACCCAGTTGGCGACCTTCTCTACTATCTAGCCACACACTGTTGGCCCCATTGTCCCAGCATCAAAGTAACCAAGTAGCAATAGGCTCATTTGGGTGGCGTGAGTAATCTTTTCTCAGACTTCGAATTTCATTCATTTTCAGAGATCGATCCACAAAGGTAACAATATCTTGCTCACCTCTTGCTCTTCCAGGACTTCTTGCCCTTGTAGGTGTTGGTGACCGTGGTCTTACTGAGGGCCCCTCCCCTGGACTCAGAGGTGCTTCTCCTGGATCTTGGAGCCACTCCTCTGGACCTTTTTCCTCCTCTGTCTTTTCTTCTGAGTCGAGATTCGCTTTGTTTTCCGTCCTCTTACAGGGGCAACTGACATCGATTGTGGTGCCTCTTGTGGTTGATCAGGTTGGTCGGTTCCAATGCTCTCATCCTCCAGTTCAGCTTGGAGGGTGTGTTGTTGAGATTGCAGATTGTTGAGTTTGGATTGCAGGGAGTCCATAGCCATTCAGAGGGCATCTCTCTGAATTTCAAAAGCTCTCTCTCTCTCCAGGATAGTATTGAATAAGGCCCAGTAAGCATTAGCCAGGCCCCAAATCATATGTGCCTCCTCAGAACTGCCCAAGCTGCAACATTCCTGCCTTAAATAGCTGTTTAGACTCTCAGGGTCTTTCAGGTGTTCTGGAGTAAAGTTCCATGAGACTGAAGATTTCCATCTGTCTAAAGTCTTTCCCAGACCTCTCCACACTCCCTGCCACTCAGTATTCTCTGGTTTTGGGGAGGACATCTTCAAAATATAATAAATACCAATACTGAGTGAAATAATGAGCAATACATTCAGGGAGATTAGTAATGCGACTAGGTGCTCATTCAAAAACTGCATTACAGGCTGAAAGGTGAGACTGGAAACCTTAAAAAATCCCAGTCCTGTAAAATTGGCAGCTGTCTCTGGAATTGTAAGCCACATTGTACAAACACGCCAGGTCCATGTTTTCATTTGATTGTATAAGCCGATTGCTCCATAGAGCAAGGTGGCAAGCTTAATTAATGCCCAGTATGTTTTGAGCATTAGGAAAGAAGAGGCAGCAGCGGGCAGCCCTTTAAGAGTAAGTTTCACTACAGAAAAGATTTTTTTTTTTTTTTAAACAGAGGCAAGATAGTAAAGCTCAGAGTTTACAAATATCCTACGATACTGGCAGTCTGCCTGGAGTTTTCAAGGTCACGTTTTCAGAGAGTAGCGGTGAAACAGATAAGCTTTACCAACAGAACTCTCCGAGAGCAGAGAGTCTAAACAGCTAGAAAGCAACTGTTGCCCGCATTCTCCACCAAAAATGTCAACGGTTTATGGGCTGGTCCGGCCCAGTTCCGTGACCAGCAGGGCGGAGGGATCTGCAGATCCGCGCCTCTGGGAAAGGGGAAGCAGGGGACCCCAAAATACTTGAAAACAACAGCACTGATCTGAGGTGGAACAAATGATTTTACTAAATATAGTATTAGCAAAATACAATGAGAGAGAGAGAGAGTCTGTTTGAATTGTATAGACCTCACCACAATGCTGGGGTGAGAAGTGCAGTCCAGTTGAGTGACTGAAGTGCAGGCGGTGAAGCGCAGGCAGTGAAGAAGGATCAGGTGACCTTGCTTGGAGTTATATCCCCTTGCTGACCGCAAAGTCTCCTGGGGAAATGCAGCTTTTCTCCGATGGACAAACACTCGGCAGACACCAAACGCCACCCCCAATGCACCACATGATGTTATGGTGTGGAATACTGATGACCAAAAATCATAAAACCATGACAACATCGAAGTGGAAGCCAGGAAAGCTGTTGTGGTTTTAATCACTGAATACCAAAATCAGCACATAATTGATTTCTTTTCTGTGTTGTTTTATTTCAGACTTCTTTCCATTCCCAGAAATGAGCCCCAGTAACAAAGTAGGCTTGCAAAGCAAGCAGAGTTCAGGCTATTTTAGTCCTAAGAACAATTAACAATAAACAAAATAAATACATACAGAAATACATAAATAGCACATCTGGCATGGAAGGATGAAACAAAATCCTAAATTTGATAGAAAAATAGGAAAAGGTTATAGGAGAGCCACACTGAACAAAAGCGTATCTAATCTTAAACTGAAATTCCAAATATTTCATTAATAACTTTGCACAGAATGTTTTTTTCAAACAAATAAAACTCCAAAAGCAAATCACCCACATGTTTTCAGATATATGAAATGTAATATTTTATATTCATTACAATCTACTTATAAACCACCTAATCTAAGGCAGTTTTCTAAAAAAAAATAAAATGACATTGAGAAATTGATCACACTATTTAAAATAGTAAATAAACCTTAGCTGCAATATTAGTGCATTGGTGTACTTGGAAGTTATGTTGTGTTCTTCTCTTAATTTTGTCTGAAGACAGGTTTACATGGAAATCAGCTCTACCCTCATATCAGTCCTTCATCAGAACTTTTTTGTGAACAGCTGGTGTACAGAACTGTTGGCAAGGGAGAAGAAATGGGCAGACATCTGTTGTGCTGCCTGAGCAAAGACATCTTGTTCATACCAATATTAGTTTTCTTACTATTACAAGGAATAGAATTTTGTTTAACCATCTGCCCATTTTTGGTCTGCAACCAATCACTCTTCCACTTCCAATGTTTACTTGAAATATAGAACTGAGCAACTCTGCTCAAAACTTTGATATTGAAACATTAGTCATCTAGATTTGTTATGTATGGAAAGAGCCCCCATGAAGGTCTGGTATGAAGACATACAATGGGCAAAATATTCAGCTCTCATTTTGTTGATCTTCTACTTCGTAGACAAACACCCTTTAAATTGAAAGCAAACTCTCAGGAGGGATTCAAAGCCATAAGGTAATGTATTAAATCAGGTTGCTATTCGTTCATTATGCCCAAGTTTTTGCTATCTTACTTGATATCTCTGTACAGAGAGATATTTAGGACAAGCTACAGGAATAAAAGATAGTATTTTAATTTTATCCTTTAGCTTCTGTCAACCCAGCTGATTTGACTTTATTTCTGCATCACAAATACAAATCAAATTCATTATTACTTCTGTATCATCTCATTCAGAACTTCAGTAAACATGGCCGTGGTGTGAATCTACTGTACTTTACCTTCTTTATCCTCTGATTTGTTCATTTTGAAGTGCTAAATATGAGAAATGGCAGAAATGATAAGATTAATATGTATTAGTATGACTACTTTCTAAGCAACAGAGTTCATACCATGAAAAATAATTTATAAAAAATATTGAGGTTGTAAAAAGTTGACCTCTTCAAATTCACTGGGATATTACATCAACAAACAGGTAGCTTGAGGAATCTAAAGAAATTATCCTAAGATAATGCATTGTCGTCAGTAAAGCCATTTACCACGTAACTAATCTCTGGGCAAATGTTGGAGAGTCAAAAACAGTCGAATGAAAGGTGATCCTTACAGAAGTACTTATCTCTATGACCAGTAGAAGTTCTTTCACATCTTCCCATCTTTCATATATTGCACCTGTATGCAAGAACTTTCATTATTTTGAAACTTTTGGTTTTTTTTGCTGCCAAATAGGTGACAAGCCAATGGAGAGAAGGAAACAAAGGCTGAGGAAGTAGCAAAAATGTAGAACACAAATAAAATGAAGGATAAAGCTTGAAAATAATGAATTCGGAAAGATTAAATATTTTAATAGAAAATTAGCATATTTGTACTGTATTTTATTCACGTATACTTCTTTATACATGTCTATGAATAATAATATGAGAGACAAATCATTGTTATGTAAATCACAGCTATGGATTCATGGAATATCTGAGCCCAGCTTATTGCAAAAAATCAGTTTCTTATTTTTTGAAAAAATGAAAAGAAAAAAGTTATGTTTAGGAGTGAAGAAAAGAGAACTTCCTTTTCTCCAAAACACTTAGAACCCTATGGTGCTTCCTACAGTGAAGGTCACATGAAAGAAAGTCTCAAAATTACTACTAAACATTTTAAGCAATAAGAACAAAACAAACAGGATAGATATTGTCTCTTGCTGCTTTAAAAAGAGAAAAACAAAAGTAAAAGATAATTGAATACACGTGCAAAAAAAACCTAGGCAGGTTATTTCATCATTGCTGCTAGCACTAATGAAGGACCCTGGAGAGAATTCATGTACTTTTTTGAGATTAATTTAATAACCCACCTCTCATCTTGAAGAACATAGTTTAGAAATTAATTCTGACCTACTGCCTCAGTAAGTGCCATTCAGGAAAGCAAGCAAAGATCTATTTTTTCACCTCTGAAAGACTGCATCTTGGACATGAAAGTGATTCCTTGCTTTCCACTCAGACTTCACATAAGGAGCTGAATAAGAGCTAGAGATAACAATGAGTCATAGATGCTCATCAGTATCTACCTATCACCCAGAAAATCAATTTCATCATCAGTATAGGACACATACATAGTAACACCCCAAACTTAAATACCCACAAATTCTTACTTTTGTAGCCTATCTGAACTGTTTCTCTCTATTAATAACTAATCAACAGCAGAGGTTTCTGAAAAAAGATCAGGAATTGCCAAGCCCTGTAAAGATGAAACACTCTGTGGTACCACAGGAATGGATAATTATGTACATGTATACACACCTGCTTCTCTTAACCTTTCCACTGTATTCATATTTGCAAAATATTTGAAACAGGGGGAACAACAACAAAAAAAAAATAGATCTGTTTGAGCAGGGACTTGGTCTTAACTTAATTTTAAGGAGTTGGACTATTAAAAGCAGTCATGGGAGATAGCATCATGTTTAGATGAAGATCAATTTCTGCTTAAGTGAAAAATACTTGGCCATGGGAACTTCGCAGTTGTGCTCTAGATTGTGTGACCTTTTAAAAAACTTGGGGCTGATACCTGCCTTATTGTTCCAAAGCTCAGTCATTACTTACATGACCTTCCTTGGAAAGCAGCGGTCTGTTATTCTGACAAGCTTATCCAACCTTCATCCATATTTGTGATGGCAACAGCTCTATGTTCTGGTCATCAGCTCAGAAAGCCATGCATTGGCATTAGCATTTCCCTGAACTCCCAATTTCTTGGAGAATCTGTCCAATAATATATGTTTTTCCTGATAAACACACTATTTCTGGCATTCTTTTACTTCTTTTCTGACAACTCTTTCATGTGACATTAGGCAGCAATTACATCTCTGTGAAAAATTTCAGTCTTCATGGCCTGTATGCTCCTCAGTTGCTCTTCTTCAATGAGAAGAAAATATCTCATTTTCGATTTTGTCCCTGTTATGGACATTTTTTAAAAACTGTGCAGAAATAATGTCACTCAGGAAAAAGACAGGCTCATGTTAGTGGTAATAAATGAGTTGAAGAATATTCTGGGCTTAGATTTAGAGAGTGGGAAGGAAAGTTTCCATCTCACAGCTTGTGTCCATCTTGTTCACATAGAATTCAATAGATTTTCTTGATGTCATAAGAAATCCAAGGGAAAGTTTTTGGACTATACACTAGTAAGTCGTCCAAAGCAAACTTTAAACCTAAAATCCATAGTTATGAAATCACTGAGATATGAATGAAAGTCAGAAATGATCATTTGAACAAGAGTATTTTTTTAGGCCAGCAATTTAGAGATACCCCGTGTTTATGTTTGGGGATGTCAGAAACACACAGTCAGGAACCAATATCTACAGGTCTTGTAGGCTACTACCAAAGTTTGCTCTCTTAGGCTTGCAGGTGAAAAGATCTGTCTCTTACCTGACTGTGTAACACAAATAGCACTGAATCAAACAATTATGCGACTACTCTACTTTTTCCAGGACATAATAAAAAAGGAAAAGGTAATTAAATAACATGAAAAGTCTAACTACACTGTTTAACTGAAGGTAGTTCCTCTGTTTCTCCATAGTTTTCCACATAGTCCATTGCTATATTTTGTTTCAGAAAAACAAGATTAAGCTGAAAAGGAGATGTCAGCTGGAGAGTTACTCCGTCATCTAAAATTTCTGCCCCGTACCATATTGTTCAAGTCACTTTTTCCCACATGTAATCCACAAACAGAAATTCTTCATATTCCAAAAAAGGAAAAAATGTTGTTACAAATACCACCGTTCCTGAACTCTCCTTCCCGCTGATACTTTGGTTTCCATTTTATTTTTTAGCATTTCTTATTCTAAAATATTGATTCTTGGCTTCAGTTTATGCACAATGGACAAGGGCTTGTGAATGCCAGGACAATGTGTATATTCATTTCTCAAACATTAAACTTAGTGTTATGAGAAATGTGCATTTCATTATCTTTGGAAAAAAGAAACCGGATTTTGTTTTTTTTGCAAGGAACTAAACAGTACAAATGAAAGATACAGATGCAACTTACTCCTTCAGCTGTATATTATAAAACAGCACTGCACTTCCAGTTGTATTTGATACAGTAAGTATGAAAAATGAGTATCTGACTGATCACGGACGACTTAGGAGTGAGCTAGATATGATAAGCTTTCCTCCCCCAATATTTTAATATTAATTTAATATTTTAATATAATCAATATTTCCTCCCCAGAAGCGCAGTGAGCCTATACATCACTCTTTCCAGAAATCTAATTTTCTATCACCAACTTGTAATGCACCAACAAAAATACTTCGTATGTAAAAGGAGACCTAAATAAAGTAATTCATACCTAACTAAAGTAATTCAGTTTGGGTCTACATATTGGCACATCCTTCCCTAGATGTCAGCATACAACTTTGTCATTTGTCTTATAATTGTATTTTCTGTTTCTGAAGGCAGCAAATCTACTGCAGTCTATTGAATTCCATTGATGATTCAGAAAGCTGTGTGGTTGTTTGCACTGTGACTGATCTGTATTGCATTGCTTTTAGAACAGCTTCAGTTCCAGGAAAATATTTACCAACTAAGAATATTTTTGCAACTCAGCAACAATTTTTTTTCATAGCTGATGGATACTTCAGATATTGGCAAAACTACTTAAGGTTATTTCTCAAATTGAGGTAATAATTTGATTTATTAGGCTGGATAAACTTTTTGAGATCCTCCAGCAGAAGGTAGTTGTACAATCAAGGAAAAATAATATAATTGAAAAGTACAGTCAAGAAATAGATGTATAGTCAGGGTATGAAAATAAACCAACAAAGAGTTAGGCACAAGGGGAACAAAGAAAAAATAGGAGAAACGCTTACCCGTGCAGAAGGCTCGCTGTAAAGGGCTCCAAAGAAGTGGATCTCTCAGAAGAGATCCTTCCTCCCTGGCGGTCAGCACTTAAATGGGTCTAGGAGAGGTGGAGCCTGGCTCCACCCCTTCCTGCAGGACAGGTGAATTGCTTTCACCTGTGCTCCCAGGGCTGACATACTGCTTGCTTCAGATAACTAATCAAAGGTTCAGGCTGTGATTCAGCAGCTCCCATACAGTAGTACTACCTGCAAAACTAAGGTTGGAAATATGGAATACAGGTGAATTCTGCCACCTTGGAAGACACAGCTTGTGATTCACTCCCGTAACAAGCCCAGATGACTTCCATTCCTGGGATGAAGGTAACAAAAACAATTTTAAGCTCCTGGAAAATGTACTGCTTTACCCCAACTCACTGTGACTCAGCATGGAATATTAATCATGCAACAGCAAAATATTTTATCATTATTTCTTAATTTCCTTAAAACCTCAACTATTTAGTGATACTGAGTCCTAGGGAACCTCTGTTCTCTTCTTGACACTTAGTGACCTTGCTTTTGCCAACAAGCATTCTGATACCCTCTAAGTCCCCTAGCAGAATAAGATTTTTTACGTGGCTTCTGCCTTGCTTTTCCTATCCATTTAGTATAAGAGAAATAGTGAATGCAAGTGTTACAGCACACAGCCCAGCATCGTGACTGGAGCCAAACTCCATGTAACCAGTATAATTGTGTCATCCCACTCCCACAGTGTGCTCTGTGTAGCTGCAGAGCCCACAGAGCTACATGTTTTAAATACCAAACATCATAATGTTAATTGTGTATTCAGCTTTGAGGAATTACTGTGAATGAGTTTTCCTTTTTATTTACCTAGTCGATATATTTAAATGATATCTGATTGAAATGCAGCACAGGGATCTCTAGCGGCCATCTAGTTCAACCTCTGCTCAAGGAGGGACAGTCAGAGCAAGTTTGTTCCAGTTTGTGTCCATTGCCTTTTGTCCTGGCACTATGCACCACTGAAAAGAGTCTGGGACCAGTCACTTTGCATCCTCCTTTCAGATATTTACACGTATTTGTAAGATTCCCAATAAACCTCCTAAACAGTCCCTACTCTTTCAGCATCTTCTCACAGGAGATTGATTACTTCAATGGACTTCTGTTTGACTGTGTCCGATATGCCCATGTCTCTCTTTTACTGATGGGTCCAGAACAGGACACAGTACTCCAGGTGCAGGCAGCCTCACTAGCTCTGAGTGAGGGAAAGGATCACATCTTTTTACCTGCTGACAATACTCTGCCAAGAATGCCAGTAATCTGCTCCAGTCCCCTGATCATTTTCGTGGCTCTCCTCTGGACCCTCCCCAACAGCTCGATGTCTTTCTTGTACTAGGAGCTCCAGACCTGGACACAGTACTCCAGATGGGCCCTCACAAGAGCAGAGTAGAGGGGGACAATCACCTCACTGTCCCTGCTGGCCACTCCTCTTCTGATGGAGCCCAGGATACCATTTTCTTTCCGAGCTGCAAGGTGACCCAGAAATAACTGAAAGCCTAACCTCTAGCCAAATAAATAATTCCCAATTCAATATAAATATAAAAAAGTAAATATAATAATGTTCAATAATTTCCCTAACATAATCTTCTCTCAATTAAACCTAAATTTCCTAATTTGCTGAACTCCAATTTCAAAAGTTCAGGACACCTCCTCTCTCAGAGAGAAAGAAAAAAAGTATCAAACACTTAAACACTTGAGCCCTTGGGAAACTACAAAAAATCCCAGAGGAATTTTGTCCTTTTTCCTTGTGCTCCCCAAACATGGTGCCTAAATAGAAGAGCTAGAACTGCTCTTGTTATGATTTCCTTCTACAGACCATGAATCAGTAATTATTTTGTGCACATGACACAACTTTACCATGAGGAAAACAAGGAAGAATTGAATTTTCGGAGACGGGAGAGAACTGAAGCCTTCATTGAGACATCTGAAGAAGTTCTAACTGTTCCCTGTTAAACAGAAGGTAACAAAGAATAACACAATTATACTTTTCTTCATTTCATTTATTTTCAAAATGGGATCTAAAACTGCATTTGGAAGGAAAACCATCAATGTGTAGAAGGTATGTAGTAAAAACCTCAGCTTGAATCCATAGCAGTGGGAATTCACTAATAAAAAATGCATTTGATGGATCTTATTTTGTACTTTTGTATAAGATATAGGTCTTGGTCAAGATTTTAAAGCAAAAAGTGAATGCTTAAAGATGTTAGTGTCTCTATATTTCAGCAAGCTCAACAGGTTTCTGTGAAGAATATTTTTGAGATAGGTACCTAAAAATTCCTAAAATTAAACTTTTGTTGTATAGTCTTGATGCTAAATGCAAAGTCACAGTTAGATAGCAGTGTTAGCAGAGAAGGGCAATGATTTATGATCTTTCTGGTGAATAATTACAGTACTTCTGGTTGGATGTCAGGAAAAATTTCTTCTCTGAAAGAGTGGTCAGGCACTGAAATGGGCTGCCCAAAGAGGTGGTTGAGTCACTCTCACTGGAAATGTTCAAGAAACATTTAGATACAGTAGTAAGGGACATGGCTTACTGGTGAAATATTGGTGGTAGGTGGATGAGCTTAGAGGTCTTTTCTAATCATGGTGATTCTATTGCTGATGTATCTTTCCTCCATAGCATTATAGTGGAATGAAAAATTATTTTATGCAATCTAATCCTTTAATATCCTGGCATAATCTCTTCTTTTAAACTTCCTTGGACACAATATTCCTTCTTTCCTTCTGTTGTTTTTTTTTTTCCTTTCTTTCTTTCTTTCTTTCTTTCTTTCTTTCTTTCTTTCTTTCTTTCTTTCTTTCTTTCTTTCTTTCTTTCTTTCTTTCTTTCTTTTTCGTTTTGTTCGTTTGTTTTTGGATTAACACGCTATTCAGAGAACTTTCAAACTCATTCAGAGCTCAGATCTTCTGAAAATACCATGGAATCATAGAATGGCCTAGGTTGAAAAGAAACCACAATGATCATCTAGTTTCAAAGCCCCTACTATGAGCAGGGTCGCCAACCTCTAGACCAGGCTGCCCAGAGCCACATCCACCCTGGCCTTGAATGCATCCAGGGATAGGGCATCCACAAGCTCCTTGGACAACCTGTTCCAATATGTCACAACCCTCTGTGTGAAAAACTTCCTCCTAATATCTAACCTTTAGTTTAAAACCATTCCTGCTTGTCCTATCACAATCCACCCTCATAAACAGCCGAGCAATTACTCTGTTTTCCTCTGCATATTTTAGACCACATCCAGAACATTGCAACCAGTATTAGGCCTCCATAACAAGAAAAACCAAACAGCTGAATCAAGTTGAACAGAGGGCAGCCAACACCATCAGTGTTGGCAGTTTTACCCTGTGATGAGTTTCAGATGGAGCTGGACTTGTTCACACTAGGAAAAGATCACTGCAGCAAACCTAACATCAGTTCCCTGATACTTATGAGGGAGTTACTGAGAAGATGGACATACTCTACTAGGGTGCACAGCAATAGAATGAGACAATGATCATAAACTGACATTAAAGAGTTTCTGACAAACCAGAAGAAGGACAAATTCAGAATTTGAAGATAATTGAAAAAGGCTTCCCAGAATGCTGGAGATTCTCTTTGGAGGTTTTTGAACCAAGCATACAGAGCTCTGAGGAATCTAGTCTGAATTCTGAAGCATTGAACATGCTTTGAGAATGAGTTTGGATTAGATATCTATCATCTACCAAAGTAATGAAGTGAACTTCAAAAAATATCCTGAGTGATTCAGTGATTTTAGTGTCAGCAGCCATTTTAAGGGCTCAAAAGTTGTTAGACTATATACTTAGGGGACTCACATATCCTAAAAAAACACACAGTGCAAGAGGAGAGCCCACTCATATGAAGATTTTGGCTTTCTCCTCTGAAAAAGAACTGTTTCTCCAGCAAAAAGCATATAATTAAGCCCATGATGGGATTCTGCATTTTCCCAGTTAAATCAGAATATAAAGCACATCTATTGTAAGCATCATTTGTTGCAGAGCTAGTCATTAAAGTGGCCTATCCTGCTCTACACTTAAGTCTCAGTGCTATATTTTTCCTAGGCAAATGCCAAATTGATAAGAAACTGTTTGTTCAGCACAGCTGTTCCAATTGAATCCTCACTTTTATAACATCAGGAAACAAAGGGAGGTAAAATTGTTGGGAAATATCTTATTTTCTACTTAACATCCAGACTGTTGGTGTGAAGGTCACTAGTCCTTGTCTTGGCTTCCACTGCAAACTGGGCATTGAAATCTGCTAATCGCTAGCTTCTAATGGAATTGAGTTTAAAACATATTGTATGTACAGTGACAAATTCACTCTGTGTCACAAAAGCAAGATTTTCTTCCTCCTGTTTTGTATTTACAGCTAAACAGAAGTGGAAGGAAACTTGTGACTGTGATGAACTGAAGAACAACAATAGTTATAATCAAATAATACTTTACTAATGTATCCAGTCAGAAAAAAAAAAGGAAAAGAAAAAAAAAAAAGTCTTAGCAGCTGCTCTCTCAAAGCATCTCCATAAGCCTCTTTTGACTGACAACTTTGGATTGTAATTGGAATAGGCAAGCTACAGAAAAAAAACTTTAATATAAGTGTATTGCATCCAGAATCCTGAGGCTAAAGTACACTAGGGGCAGCTTGAACACAAGTATCCTAGAGCTACCTATGGTACATTTATACATCAGGATGCAATGACATTCCTGCAAGTTAAATTAAAAGTAAAGCAAAAAGGATTTTTTACCAGCCAAGGTTTGAGTTCATCTTTCTGAGTTTCTCCTGCAGAGCACAACTGATGACATCACCAAGCCCTGAAGTAGAACAATGCGATTTTTCCTAGAATTTGACCTCACTGTGAGACAATGAGGCAAAGACAGAGAAGCTCCTGACTACAAATCATTCTGAATCACCACTTTGTGATTTCATATTTTGTTCCCCTTTCTCTCTTCAAATGAGAGGAAATGGTAACAGCATACCCCATAGAGGTGTGCTTGTGATAAATTCAAAGTGAAGTAAATGTGAAGAGCTTTGTGAATGTCGAAAGCATGATTATTCTTCCACCCACCCGAGCGTAAAATCTGAAGTTACAGGAGTCTCTGGCGTCAAACTGCTACAAGCAAGAAAAGTAACAAACTAACAGCTGACATTGCCTTTAGTATCTGGGAGGTTACAGACAGCTGTAGTGGAGGACTTTGCTTACTGCAATTTTTCATTTTGCTCATTTGAATGTACTATTTCACAAGTGTTTTGCTACATGTAATGAAGGCCTGAAATCTTTTCAGCCTAACACTGCTGCACTGAAAAGGGGGAAAGTTTCACCTCAGTTGACCTCTTCTGATTCAGAGACATCCTATGTACATCTTGACTTGCTTGGTCCAATCCTTTTTAATTTACTTGTGTCTTTCAGCATGTGATCAGGACTTGCATGATCTGAGAAAGTTTTTTCCCTGTTCTAGAAATGGCTCTGCAAGCAGAGAGCACAGTTGGACAGTAAATTTAGTCATTACTAAAACAGTGCATGTCTTCTCCCAGGCAGAGATGGTGCCAGCAAGACAGCATGAGCTAACAGCATCACAATAATTTTCCAGCTCTAGACAAACTTCCGTACAATCCCAGACAACAGTTCTGGCCTGGACTGCCATGGGTGTGCTTGTCTTCAACCCCTCTCCCTACTATTTTTGTGGGTAAACTTGAAGCTACATTGCAGGTAGCTTGTTTCTGTCACTGCTGTTCAGTCTACACTGGACCTTGTCTCCAGCCTTATCCTGTCCCCCTCTCTTTTTTATTTCAGCTAGGCTTCCAAAGGAATGTGAGACCTGGCTCATCACTAGTTGTGACAGAGGGAGTGGATGGACCCTGCCAACAGTCCCAGACTTTGCCCTCCTATTCAGCCTCTGAAAGGCTCTGCCTACCAGTAGGGCACAGCCTGTGCAGGATTACCCCCAGCTCATAGAATGAAACTTCAAAATGTAATTATGGATCCCAAATTCAATTCAAACAAATTTTGAAACAAAATTAGGTTTATTTACCTCAATTATTGCTTATTCCATTATTTTTACCTCATTTGATTTCTGTTCCGTCTTGGTCATTGAGATATTTTGGAGAAGACAAGTGATTCTAATGAATCACTGATGAAGCAGGTCTTTGCTGTCATAATGGTATAACCATGGTGTTTTGTATTATTACACCTCTTTGTTCTTCTTGTCTCTCCAATAAATAAATAAAGATCTATTTAAGACTCTGAAGTAGAATCTTGAGGAATCACTTTCCAGCAAAGCTCACAACTATGATCCTATGATTTGACCAGGTATGGTTTTTTTTCCACACTCAAAAGGGAATATCTTCTAAAGTTTTTTAAATTAATGATATGATTCCCTTGTGCACTATATTACTGTAGGTCATCTTGTGCCCCAAATCATCCACAGTAAAGCAAGTACTGAGCAGTAATTTTCTCTATGAGTAGATAAAAAAATCGTGGTTGTAAAATATTGAGTTTAATATCACTAGCTTTACTACTGATAAAACCAATCTTTTCAAAAATAAGGCATTACTTCCATTCATTTATTCATTTTCAGGTTTCACTGGCCAAAAATTATCTTCTATTTCCCCATCATTTCAAGAAGAAAAAAAAACAAAAAAAAAATCCCAGTTCATTCAGAGTTCTTATTTTTTTTATCTCAATCTTTTCAACAGTGAAAATGTGGTTACTATTTCTAATTCCCTTATTTGACAAAAGGAAATCACTAGTGAGTGAAAAAGCAGTTAATCTCTGCATACATCTTGAAGATAAAACTTATTCCATGTTAAGTAAATTTAGTCTTTTCAACTCTAGTGCATTTGTAAAAGCAATGACCTACTAAGAAATAAAGCCAGGTAATGCTATGTCTTATGGAAAAATTCTCTAAAATTTAATTTACAGATTTTAACCATTTAATGAATTAGTGCAATACTATTCCAATTATCAGGGTTTGTAAGACACTTTAGAGCTTGTAAATTGGTCATAATTTTTTACAAAATTCTATGACCATTTAAAAGACATTCTGAAATACAGAATACTCTGTTAATTCCAATGACAGAAATGCTAACACTTTATTAAAATTCCATACAATCTACTGCCTGTTTTGTTCTATTCAATTTCATAGGACTTTTCCATAAAGGCTTTGTCATAACTTGTTAGGATATATTATCTTAATAAAGAAGAGTGTGACATTCCCATTTGTTCATGCATACCTACTGGACATGAACTAATGATGCCAGCTGGTACTCTAATCAAGGGTAAACCTAAGACATTATTTGTTGCTTTTGCAGTAGAACTATCTTGATTTTAGAACTGTATTTTATCCAATATCTGAATTCTGTAGTCAAGTTCATCTTTGAAGTAACTTCATTCCATAAAATAATTTTTGCAGTGTTAATAACATGATACCCTGGTTTCAGCTGAGGCAGTGCTAATAGCACACCAGTACTTTAGTTGCTGTTAAGTGAAGGGGGCACTCCCAGAACAGGACCAGACTACTCAGTGGGGAAGAGCTACTACCTACTACAGTGGGGAAGAGCAGGGGAGAGGGCAGAGCCAGACCAAAATTTAGGCCAGATGTTATTCTATACCATGTGACCCCATGCAAAAGGCCATAAATTTGGCTGAGGAGCAGCTGTTACTGCTCAGAGGTTGGCTGGGTAGATAGCTTGTTAACCAAATGGTAGTTGTGTTTCTAACTGGGTGCTGGTCAACAGGTGGTGAGTAATTTCAGAAGAATTTTGTCTTTGTAGTATTAACCTATCAGAATTTATTCTTTTTTACTATTTGAATAAATATTTTTGTTTTCTTTAATATTCAGGTTCTCTAATATTCATTGTAAGTGGAGTATTTCCTTTCATTGTGCATATGTTTTTGAAATTATTTTTTACTTGCACTGGTTTTAATAAAGAAGAAATAAAACTGAAGCTGATATTCTTTACAATGTTTTGATTGACAATTTTAGTATTCATGTTTGAGAACTATGCTGATAGCAAAAATGAATTGGAGTTCTAACTAAAACCATGATACTTAAATCAGAAAACATATAGAAACAAACCAAAACTTCACTGTAAGTAATGAATTCATTCTCCTCCAGCACTTTTCTTTGTTCTTACCTACAGGTGTCAAGCAGTAGAAAGTTGTAAAATATCTTCTCTCTGATTTGTCTGTTCAGTTTCTACTGATGAGGGGTTAAAAAGTCTGTACTTCTTAACATCCATACTGATGTACAAAAGTTTGTTTAAATGTTAGGAAATCAGTGGGGGAAAAAAAGGGGGATTTATAAATCTCCAGTTAGTATGCTTTTGCACACTTAAACTAAGGTTTAGAAATGGAAATTCTCCTTATTTCCTGGCTCACAGATGAATCACTAGCAAAACTGGAGTCATTATTTTGTAATCTTTTTACGATGATTGTATTTGTCAAGAATAGTTCTGGGATGGCAAAGACGTTAATATGAAAAACTTTCTTCCTTTTAAAAAGGGAAAAATATACAAAATGCTAATGAAGCTCTCCTGTTCAAAGTGCCGTGACCACTCCGCACCCTACCCCCACCCCCTCAGATTGTGTGAAGTCTCACTTGTATGTAATAGAGTTGTCAAATGCAAAAGTCCTTATGGAATACTCACAAACAAAAAACTTTGAAAATAAACTTTCTATGAACGCATGTTATCTAACAAATAATTCTTCATCAAGAATCCTGATCTAAGCTAAAATTGTAAGTCTATTGCTTTGATGGATGTGAATCAGTGTAATAAAGTCAAGTTTCTCTCAGTTCAGACTTTATGATATTTCTAATATTTCTGTTCATAAATATAAAGTTTTACTTTTTATTCAGGGAGAAAAACATTACTAGATTTTATGTGCTCAGCGTGCCTTCAGCAAACTAGAATATCTTGAAAAACAACTACATGTACAATCTAGTGCAAAGGTGCCTGGAGTTATTTATTGACAAGTCTTTTTCATGAGATAAAAATACTGGAACTACAAATGTACAACACAAGCTGAATGTTGAATATCATGTAGTCAGAAAAATCACACTAAACAGAGAGAGAACCAGGTTGTGTGATTTCTGTAGTGTCACAGATGTTTTTTTTTTCTGATTAATGAATTTCTGTAATTAATACTGATTAACTAAGACTAAGTTTTAACATTACTCACTAGGTATCTTACTGCTGAAACTGGAACTCCTCAACTGATGCCCCAGATGACATAAACAGATTGTGCAATCAGATTGTGTGTCTGGGTGCATTTACACTTCTGAGCAGACAGTGGGCCATGTCAAAATTCAGACTAATTCTGCATTTTGGCCTTGTAAATAAGAACACAGTTTGATAATAGAGTATCTGGCTTTAACCACTGTAAAGGTACGCAGTAGCAGATATAGCTGCTTAACCAGTTTTGGATTACCTAAGAAATGTAGAGCTCATGATCCAGCAATTAAGAAGAAATTGCTTACCTATTTCCAAGGATCAGGACTGACCAAACACCGAGTGCCAGCCCACAAATGAGGTAACAGAGGGGTAGACCCAGGGTCCACACCTTCCAGTCACACAGGTGAATTGCTTGCACATGTGCTCCCAGGGATGCTCCTTCACCTGATGCTCAGTCACTGCTTCAGGCTGTGACCTAATTGTTCCCATACAACTACCTTCCTATTATCGTTGCCTCTAAGTATTCTAACTTCCTAAAGTATTCATTGTCAACAGGTAAGGGATAAAGATGGGACAAATTTAGGAAAAAATTTTCTCAGAATGAGTGGTGAGGCCTAGGCATAGGCTGCCCATGGAGCTGGTGGAATCACTGTCCCTAGAGGTAGATGGAATACTGAAGGACATAGTTTAGCAGGCATAGTGGGGATGAGTTGACAGTTGGACTAGACAATTTTAGTGTTTATTTCCAACCTTAATGATTCTATCTTTCTGCCAGCATGGAAATCGATCTCCTGCATCATAGTGTAATTAAGACTGGAAAGAGCTGCTTTTCCAGTGCCTCGGTTTCAGAGCCAACTTAATTGCTCTGAATCGTGTTCAGGAAAACTTTAAATATATCCAAGGATGGATGCCCTACATCTCTTGGATCCTATTCCAATGTCTGAGCATGCTCATGCTCACCTCTAAGGAAAGTCTGGATCTAACTTCCTTACGTGTTTCTACTATGTAACTGCTGACAGCAGTAAGATCCCCCTTTGCTTCCTCTCCTTCAGACTGGACAAATTATACTCCTTTATCCTCTCCTTGCACACCATGTGCTCCTGTCCCCTGATCACCTTAGTGGCTCTCCAATTTACTCAAGTGTTTTAGTTTGTTTTTTGTACCAGGGGGCCTACAACTGAGCACAATGCTGTAGATGTGATCTCACAAGTGCCAGAGAGGACATCTCCTTGTGCTGTTTTCTTTCTTGTAAAGCTAATGATGTCATTGTTTTGTTTTTTTTCTGCTGCAAGGACATACTGAAGACACATCAGTATGCTTGTCCTCCAAGATTTTTGTCCTTTTTTGCAAAGCTACTTCCTAGCCAGCCAGCCTCTTTACTGTACTGGTAGATAGGGTTATTAAGGGCATGACTTTGCATTTGACCTTGTTAAATTTCATGAATTTTCCATCAGATTACTTTTCTGGTCTAAAGAGGGTTTTTTTTGAAAAACACTTCCATTGTCTGAAATATGAACTGCTCTTTGTGTTTGGTAAAACTACTGAAGGTGAACTATCCTATCATTCATATTGTTACTGAAACTGTTAAGCAATATTGGCACTAGAATTTACCCCTTAGAACAACATGAAGCAAGCCAAGCATCATACTGCTGATGTGTTTTTGACCCAGAAAAGTTCCTTCCCTACCTTATTGCTCATTTATCAATTATGTATTTCAACCACTTGACTGCAGAAACCTATGCTAGACCATACTGAAGTTCAAAGTACAAAGGCATACAACATCCACTGCTTCTTGCTTGCTTTATAAAGCCAGATATCTAACCTTAGGATGATATCAGGTTGGTCAGATATGAATTACCATTGTAAATTCATGCATCCTGTTCCTTCTCTTCACATGCTTAGACATGGCTCCCAGGAAGATTAGCTAGATACTTACTTATTGATTTTCAATTGCCTTGATTTTGTATTATTGCTATTAAACAGTAAAAACCCTTATTTTGTACATTAAGCAAGCTTTTTTTTATAGAGACTAGTCACTTGTACTTAAGAATGTGAGAGAGGCACGCACACAAAATTGGATGTTCAAAGGAAGAATATATCAAGCATAAAGCAAAGCTTTCTTTCATATTCAATCATCGTAGCTCAAAATACAGGGAAGTCTCTCTTTAATTATCTTAGCATGCAGATCTCTAGAACTTTGGAAAGTATATATGTACAGCTCTTCTCTCCTTGATAAATTGAGATAATTTTTAAAATATTTTTTACTTGCTTTTTTTTTTTTTTAAAAAAAAAAAACATGGCTGGAGGAAAAAAACCCTGTGTATAACATTTTAGTGGTTAGAATATTCACTCATGGAGCTAAAGAGTTAGATTTCAAGAGCTTTAATTCTGACACCAGAATTAATCAAGTAAAAATCTTATATTATTTTAAATCAATAAGATATCTTCAGAAGTTCCTAAGCATTACACTGTAACTTGCCTTTGATATACTTCCTCTTGTTTTCTCTGGTAAGAGCAATCTTCCTGTTCCGTATCTACAGCACTGTCAAGAATGGGGATGTGCACAACCTCAGGGCAATCCAGTAAATGTGAAGTACAAGACCAAGACATTATAGGTTTAATGTCATAAAATAAACATACAATGTGTCTCCAAATACATCCTGCTTAGGAATTTTGTTTTGGAGTATCACAGACATGCACAGAAAAAGCCAAAATCCATTTCAGGACAGCACAAAAACCAAAAGGGGAAAAGAACAAGGTTAACACGTCCATCGTGAATATAAATTTCTCTCTCTCTCTCTCTCTATATATATATATACTACTGAGCTAAATCCTTCAGCCAAGTTGGTTCCAATCTCAGTGCACAAAAGAATTGAATCTCTGTGCCTCAGTATTTCTTGTGGAGTGAGTATTCAGGGATTAGAGAAAGAGAGCCTTAGCCTCTTCTTTCAGCACTGGGCAGTAAGAACAAATGCTGTAGCATGCAACTAAATGTGAGTGGAATTACTCCCTTAGAAGTCATTACTTCCAATTACAAAATTCATGCACTAAACAAGAAGTTAGAGTGAGATTTAGGATTCCTGGTTATATTTCCCTCTCTATCAGAAGTTCACAATGCATACTCAAATAGTAACACCTCTGGCAGTTGGTTATTATCACTTTTACATTTAGCTGTTCCCTTCTTTTCAGTTAACAAGCTTTGCCTTCTGTTCCATGCTTGACACAATGAAATACAATTGGATAATTATGTTAGATGAAAGCTCCATGTGCAACTCTATGATATACTGCCTGATGATAACAAATACTGTGTGTTGATATCCTGCTCAGAATTACTCACAGTAACAATACATTATAGCAGTGGATGTAGAGAAGATACTGTCAGAAGGAAAGGTGCTTTTGGCAACAGTGTCTTCTTGCACTTTATCTATTTTATATAAAAGTACAGAGTTTTATTCATTTCAAGGATTTTGCTGAAAGAAGTCCACAGGTTATTCTTAAAATGGGTTGTTTACTGGGTTTACTGTTTACTGGGTTGCTTCATTCATTCCTTTGATATAATTGCACACTGAATTTTCACCTCAAATTACGCCTGATTATTCTGCATAAGTTTTCCATTGTTATAAATCCCAAATTTCCATACTCTAAAAAATTCACTGTATTATAAAAACCTCAACATAAACATATGCTGAAGTCTGTACATCTTCCATCTACTCTTGGTCCCATGTTAGAGGTGGGAAGGTCTTGGCCTAATCCCTCTCTTCCCTTCTTTCCCCCATCTTTTTTACATTTCCATTACTATTTTTTAAATATATTTAGAAATTATTCTGTTATCTTCCAGTTTGAGAATGTTTAAAATATAAATATATATTGAATCAGTTTAATGCATGATACTGAAAGATGTCACACCATTTTATCACAAAGTTCAAGACCTGTCCTACTGTGGAACACTGCAATAGCACATGACCAAGTCAAAACTACTTCAGACTGCCATCTTGTGGCACATAGAGCTGGACAGAAGAGCTGTACACACTAATTTTTCTCCCTGTGTAGCACTTGATACTGGTTGTTCTCTCAAGTTTCACAGTTTTGGTCACAAAATAAGAAATTTCAGAAATAAGTGGATTTTGACCAACACTGGGGAAGCAATAGCATGGAATCACAGAATAAGTGAGATGATAATGCAGCTCTGGAGAAAGTCTAGTCCACTCACTTGCCCAAAGCAGGGTCAGCTAGAGCAGGTTGTTTGGGGCCATGTAAAGCTGGGTTTTGAGTATGCCATGAAAGGAAAATCCACAATCTGTTCCAGAGTTTGATCACAGCTAATAAGTTTTTTTCCTATGTTAAAGTGGAATTCTCTGAATTTCAGTTATTATCCATTGTTTCCTGTCCTTGTGCTGACTCCACTATCTCATGTTCAAGCCACCTACTTTAGTACCACCAACTACAGCCAGCTGACCAGATGTAATATTTCAAAGGAGGGAGACTTCAGTACCTCTATGGGCAACCCGTCCTAGTGTATAGTCCCCCACACAGTTAAGTATTCCGTGATGCTTAGATGGAGTCTCCTGTGTCTCAGTTTGTGCCTCTTGTCCAGACACTGGGAACCATGAAAGTATGGTTCAGTACTCTTTTCACTCTCTCTGAAAGTATTTTTAGATACTGAAGAGATTTACCCTATGCCTTCTCTTCTCCTAAACAGTCTAAATGGGCTGAACAATCCCATCTCTCTTAGACTTTCCTCATAGGTGAGGAGTTTCAGTCCTCTCCTCATTTTACTGGCCCTCTCTCCACTATGTCCGTCTCTCATGTACTGAGGAGACCAGGCCTGTACACAGTACTGCATGTTATATACTCAGCACTCACCAGTGCTGAAGGGAAAGATAGCTTCCTTTGACCTGCTAGCTAGACTTTGCTTAATGCAATCAAGGATAGTAGTTTTGGCCAGAGCCCACTGCTGGCTTATGTTCAATTTGTTTCCACCAGGATCCTCAGATCATTTTCTCCACAGCTGCTTTCCAACTATGTGGCTCCCAGCATAGACAAGTGCCTGGGGTTGTTCCTCCTCAGGTTCAGGACTTTGCACTTGTTCTTGTTGAACTTCACAAGGTTCTCATCTAGTCAATTTGTTAGTCTGCTTATGTCACTCCGGATGAAAGCACTGCTCTGTGGTGTATCAGACAGTTCTCCCAGTGACATCTGCATGGGGTACAGTCTGCTTCATCATACAGATCATTAATAAAGGACAGATTTGGACCCGATACTGATACTGGAGAACACTGATAGTCATTAGCTTCCAACTAGACTTTGTGCCACTGATCAGCACCCTCTGAATCTGCCCATTTTCCAGTCTCTGACTGTCTGATGAAGCCCTTACTTCATCAGTTTGCCTATGAGGGTCTCGTAGGAGACATTATCAAAAGACTTGCTGTAGTCAAGCCAGACAGTATCTATTGCTATCAAGTCATTTCATCATAGGTTATCAGGTTGATTGAACATGCCTTGCCCTTTGACCTCCCCATGCTGACCTCTTGTTTTCTGTGCCTGGAAAACATTACCAGGATTAATTGAAAAATATGGAACAAAGGTTATGAACATATACTTCAAAATTGTGTCTGATACACCTGGATCTATTTTCCTGTTTCAAGCCATATTTTAGATAAAATAAAGCTCTGAAAGCAAAAGAGCAAAGAAGTCTAAAACACCATTTCTTCCCAATTTAGTGTTCTCTGCAAACATACCCAAGCATAATTTCAAGTCCTGTATCCAAGTCACTGAAGTCATTACTGGCAGGGAGGATAGGGAGTGAGCAGTGGAAGTAGTCTACCTTGATTTCAGCAAGGCGTTTTATACTGTCTCCCACGGCGTCCTTATAATGACGCTGAGGAAGTGTGGGATGGATGAGTGGATGGTGAGGTGGATTGAGAACTGGCTGACTGGCAGAGCTCAGAGGGTTGTGATTGGCAGCACAGAGTCTAGTTGGAGGCTTGTATCTAGCGGTATTCCCCAGGGATCTGATTTTGTTCAACATCTTCATCAGTGATTTTGATGAGGGATAGTGTCTACCCTCAGCAAGTTTGCTGATGATACTAAGCTGGAAGGAACAGCTGACACATCAGAAAGTTGTGCTGCCATTCAGCAAGACCTGGACAGGCCATCAAAGAGTACTGCCATAAGACTGGGCCCTGCAGAGCCCCACTGATGACTGGTCGCCAGCCTGATGTGACCCCATTTACTATATCCCTTTAAGCCAGACACAGTATGTTAGGTATTGGTTGATGCTCTGCTGAACATGAGCCAACAGTATGCCCAGGAGGCCAAGAGGGCCAACAGCATCCTGGCCTGCATTAGAAATAGCATAGCCAGTAGGAAGAGGGAGGTAATCTTCCCTCTGTACTCAGCAATGGTGAAGTCACACCTCAAGTATTGTGTCTTGGGCCCCTCATTACAAGAATGACATTGAGGCCCTGGAGTGTGTCCAGTGTGGCAATAAAACTGATGAGGGGCCTGGAGCACAAATCTTATGAGGAGCAGCTGAGGGAGCTGAGATTGTTTAGTCTAAAGAAGAGGAAGCTCGGGGGAGACATCATTGCCCTCTACAACTTCCTGAAGGGAGGTTGTGGTGAACAGGGGTTTGGCCTCTTCTCCCAGGCAACAAACAGAACCCAAGGAAATGGTCACAAGTTGTACCAGAGGAGGTTTAGGTTAGACATGAGGAAAAACCTTTTCTCTCAGAGAGTGGTCAGGCACTGGAATGGCCTGCCCAGGGAGGTGGCGGAGTCGCCGTCTCTGGCAGAGGCGTCTGGATGAGGAGCTACAAGATATGGTTTAGTTTGTGGTAGCAATGGTAATGAGAAGACAGTTGGATGAGATGATCTTACAGGTCGTTTCCAACCTTGTGATTCTATGATCAGCCAATGGTTCATCCATCACATTATGCTTTCTTGGTCCTTATGATGGATATTTTGTTCAAAACAATGCTGTGACAAACAGAAGCAAAAGTTGTGCTGAAATTTAAAAAAAGATCACATCAACTGGATTTCCTTTGACAGCTAGGTGGGTAATCTTCACATAAAAGAAAATTAAATTGATTAAACAGGGCTTTCCCCTCCCGAACCGGTTTTGGCTATGATCAATGACTGCACTGTCTCTGGTGTTTTTCAACAACTCCTAGAATAATATTCTGTATGATATCACCAGACTCTGAAGCAATGTTGAAAGGCCTGTAATTAGCAGGGTCTTCTTTCTTGCCCTTCTTGAAAACTCAATTATGCTTTTCAGCTCCAGTTGACTACAATGTCTCGGATTCCCAAGATCATTGAAAAATTGTTGAAAGATATCTCATGATGATACCAATCAGCTATTTCAAAAATCCCTGGGATTAATTCCATTGAGCTGCATAGACTTAAAGACATTCAGCTGGAGCAGCAAGTGCCACAGGAGTTCATAATCAGTTGGGAGTTCATCATACCTCAGTCATGGTTCTCCAGCTCTGGGCTCTAATGATTCCACGGCCCAATGCTGTTCCTGAAGACATAGGTGAAAAAGACATTAACCATCTCTGTTTTGTCTCATGCCCATTTTTTAAGGTGACCATCTCATCAAGTAACATACCAATGTTATCTCCAGTCCTTTTGCTGCTAACATAATTTTAATAAGCCTTCTTTGTTGTCTCCCACAGCATTTGAGAGATTCAATTCTAAATGAGTTTTGGCCACATGATTTTTTTTTCCCTACAAAGGTGAACATCATTTCTCTATTCTTTCTATGTCACCTGATATTGATTCCAGTGGTCATGTACTCTTTTTTCACCTGAACTCTAGAAGAAGAACCCTGCTCAGGAAAGTTGGCCTTCTGCCCTGTGTGCGTGACTTCTGACATTTTGGAATGGCCTATTCATGTGCTCATAAAAGGTGGTACTTAAAAAGTGACAAAAAATAAATCTAGGTGTGCACCTTTCCTAGTCAACTCTATTGATACTTACACCAAGAAGTGTGTTTTCAGAATCTCCCAGATCCCTATTAACATCTTGCAAGCTGAAGTCACGTACAAGAACAAGAGTGACTGACCTAGAGGTGTATCTTATTTCCTTAAAGAATAATTCATCCATGTCATTATTTTGGCTGGGTGGCATGTAGTAGAATCCCACAACATCTGCTTTATTTTCTTATCCCTTAATCCTTATGCAGAGACTCTCAACCATATAATTGACAACTGTGAGCTCTATACACACACCACCCACACACACAGCACTATCTTCCCATTTCTGCCCCACCTGTCCTTTCTGAAGAGCTTTTAACACCCACTGTAGCACGGCCACACCAGCCACAGGACTCTTCCCACAAGGTTTTTGCTTATGCCACAGATATCATAGCTCTGGAACTGAGCCAGGACTTCCAGCTGCTCTTTACTTCTCACACTGTATGCATTAGCATAGAAACATTTCAAAAGAGCTTCATTGTGCCTGGCAACTCGTGGGGAAAACTGAAGGATTTTGCTAGCAGGCAGTCCCTTGACCCATACCAATCCATAGCTTATCACTGATTTTACCTCTTTCCCCTTTGAGTCTAGTTTAAAGCTCTAATCAGTCAATTCTGCACTGAATGAGAATGCTGAAGCAATAACTACCAAAAATGAAAATTCTTAGGTTCTGGCCAACCAGATATGGACAGTAGCAGCAAGTACACAGCTGAGGACAAGAACTCCTGTTGCAAGTTGTCTTTTGTGAGATCACGCAGTATGTGTGGGACAACCAGGGGATCAGGCCCAGCCAGCATATGTTCATGAAAGGCATGTCCCAGACCAAGCTGATCTCTTTCTGTGATTGACTCACCTGGTAGTGGAAAGACTGTTGATGCGTCTCCGAGTGGTCTTCTAGAGAAACTAGCAGCTCATGGCTTGAAAAGGTACACTATTTCCTGAGAAAAGAACTGGCTGGAAGACGAGTCCTTTCCTCTCTTCACCAGAGAGTGGTGGGAACTGGAATTAAATTCAGGTGGTGAGCTCTGATGAGTGGTATTCCCCAGGGGTTGGTATTGGAGCCTGTCCTGTTTAGCATCTTTAATGAGGACCTGGATGAGGAAATTGAGTGTACCCTCAGTAAGTTTGCAGATGACACCAAGCTGGCAGGAAGCATCAATCTGCCTGAGGGAAGAAAGTCCTTATAGAGGTATCTGGACAGACTGGATCACTGGGCTGAGGGCAATGGAATGAGGTTCAGCAAGATCAAGTTCCAGGTCCTGTACTTTGACTGCAACAACCCTAGGCAGTGCTACAGGCTTGGCACAGAGTGGATGGAAGACTGGAACAAATGGACTTGGGCGTGTTGGTCAACACTTGGCTGAACATATGCCAGCAGTGTGCCCAGGTGGCCAAGAAGGCCAGTGAAATCCTGGCTTGTATGAGAAACAGTGCATCTGGGAAACAGTCATCCCTCTGTACTCAGCTCTGGTGAGGCCACACCTCAAGTGCTGTGTTCAGTTTTGGGCGCCTCACTACAAGAAAGACAAGGACCCAGGGCATATCCAGAGAAAGGCAGCAACGCTGTAATGAAACTGGAGCACAAGTGTTATGAGGAGTGGCTGAAGGAACTGGGATTATTTAGTCTGTGGAAGAGAAGACTTACCTAGAAGGAGGAACTTGCCTGAAAGGAGGTTGTGGTAAGATAAGGGTTAGCCCATGTAATTAGTGATAGGACTAGAGGGAATGGCCTCAAAATTGTACCAGGGAAGATTCAAGTTGGATGTTCAGAAAAATTTCTTCATAGAAAGGGCAGTCAGGCACTAGAATGGGCTTCCCAGGAATGTGGTTGAGTCATCATCCCTCAAGGTGTTCAAGAAATGTTCAGAAGTTGTACTAAGGGACATGGTTTACTGGGAAATATTAGTGGTATGTGGACAGTTGGACTAGATGTTCTTGAAGGCCTTTTTCAACTTTGGTGATTCTATGATTCTACGATTCATTCATTTACGCCCACATAAATGAATGTTTACCAGACTTCAATAGTCTGGTAAAAAGTCTTCAATAATATATACCCTCACAGGGTTCCCAAAAAGTAAGGGAGCTCTATTAGCCAATTCTAGAGGGGAACTGAGGCACAGAAGGGTTAAATGACTTGCTCTAAGGCACACAGGAAATCTGTGTACAGAACATGAAATTAAATGCAGGAACCTCATGTTCCAGCCCATTACGTTATTCAAGTTCTTGTAAAACTGGTATCTCACCATTTTCACTGAAATAGATTTAAATTAGAATTTTATCCTTTCTTCTGCTCTGGGAAGTCCTTACACAGCTGTAGGGCACACATGTAGATGATGGAGAATTCTGGAACAATAAATCCTTCTTTTCCTTCCTTGAAAATGCTCATTATCTTAACTACTGATATTTCTCCTGTAAAATGTTGAAATCTGAATTTAGTTTTCGGTTCCATTCCCTTCTCCTTATTCTTTTTTGTTTTGTTTTGTTTTGTCTTAACTTTAAAGCTTTGCATTATTGTTCACAGATTTAGTCGTGAAAGTGAAAAGTAAACAGAGGTTATGCCAAAAAAGCAATACTTCAAAATTTCCTCATTAAGATACTATTTGAAAGAAAAGTAATTTCATACATTAATTATTCTCAGATCCTCAGGCAGAAATTACTTTGCTATTATTTTGGATTTTTTAACAATTTCTCTTTCCAAGCATAATTATATAATGCAGTTTGCATTAGATGTCTATCAGTGTATTTATCATCCAGCTCTTTTTTCTTTTTTTTTTTTTTTTTTCATGTGTATGTGTGCTTTCTGCCAGAGTTCAATGTTTTATATAATTTTTTTTGTTGTGTAGGTATCCAGTGCAGTCAGTGGACCTCTGGTTTTGATTCCTTAAAATGTTTAATCATTTACCCAAGCAGTTTAAAATGTTTAAGTCCCATTAGGATTAAGTTAAACTTAAGCACACACACAAATGTTTTGCCAAACCAGAATATCCATTCAGTTTTGTTGTCAACAATTTACATTTGTGAGAGTCAAAGATTTCAGGCTTGTCCTTAATTTTACATTCTCTGGTAATATCCATCAAACAATATTTCACAGTTCAGAAGGGGCTTCATACCTTTAGATTTCTCAGTAAAACTAAGTTCTAGTAGCGAATTGTTTCAGATTATTTTTGTATATATGAATTTGTTTTTTTTCTTTTTAATGTATTTCTTATATATATTTCTATATATTATCAATGACATAGACAATGGCATTGAATGCACCCTCAGCAAGTGAGCAGATGATACCAAGCTGAGAGGTATGGTCAATACACTGGAGGGAAGGGACCTGGGCAGGCTGGAGAAGTGAGCTTATGTGAACTCACCACTGTCTCTGTAAAGAATTTCCCCCTGACATCGAACCTAAATCTCCCCTCCCTCAACTTAAAAACATTTACCCTTGTCCTGCAGTTATCTACCCTTTCAAAGAGTTGATTCCCCTCCCCTCTGTAGGCTCCCTTTAGGTATTGAAATGCTGCAATGAGGTCACCCCGCAGCCTTCTTTTCTCCAGGCTGAACAAGCCCAGCTCCCTCAACCTGTCTTCATAGGGGAAGTGCTCCAGTCCCCTGATCATCTTCATGGCCCTTCTCTGGACACTCTCCAACAGCTCCCTGTCTTTTTTGTAGTGGGGGCTCCACACTTGGACAGTATTCCAGATGGGGCCTCACAAGAGCAGAGTAGAGGGGACAGTCACCTCCCTGTCCCTGCTGGCCACCAATCTTTTGATAGAGCCCAGGATACCATTTGCCTTCCAAGCCGCAAGGGCACACTGCTGGTTCATATTAAGTTTTTCATCTATCAAGACCCCCAGGTCCTTCTCCACAGGGCTGCTCTCGAGGACTACTTCTTCCAGTCTGTATGGATGCCTGAGATTCCTCCAGACCAAGTGCAAAACTCTGCACTTTGCTGTGCTGAACCTCATCAGGTTCACCCAGGCCCACCTTTCTAGCCTCTTGAGGTCCCTCTGAACGGCATCCCTTCCTTCAACCACGTCAGCCTCACCACTCAGCTTGGTGTCGTCAGCAAACTTGCTGAGGGTGCACTCAATTCCATCATTGATGTAATTGATAAAGAAGTTAAAGAGCACCAGTCCCAAGACAGACCCCTTGGGGACACCACTCGTTACCGGCCTCCACCTGGACACAGAGCCATTGATGACCACCCTCTGCCTGCAGCCTTTCAACCAGTTTCTTATCCATCGAGTGGTTCACCCATCAAATCCACATCCCTCCAATTTGGACATAAGGATGTGGTAGGGGACCGTGTCAAAGGCCTTGCTCAAGTCCAGGTAAATGACATTGGTCGCATTTCCTTGTCCACCGATGCCGTCACTCCATCACAGAAGGCCACCAGATTGGTCAAGCATGACCGTCCTCTTGTGAAGCCATGCTGGCTGTCACGGATCATATGCCCATTCCTCATGTGATCAAGCATGTTATTCAGGATGATCTGTCCCACGATCTTCCCAGGCACAGAAGTGAGACTCACCGGCCTGTAGTTCCCTGGGCCTTTCTTGCTCCCTTTCTTGTAAATGGGAGTGATGTGATCCTTCCTCCAGTCTTCTGGGACCTCACCTGACAGCCACGACTTTCCAAATGTGAGGGAGAATGGCTTGGCAACCACCTCAGCCAGCTCCTTCAGAATCCTGGGATGCACGCGATCCAGCCCCATAGACTTGTATACATCCAGTCTCATGAGGCAGTCTCAGACCTGCTCTGTCTTCACAACAGCGGGGAGATTTACCACCCCAGTCCCCACTCAGAGGTTTAGGGATGCTGGGCTGAGGGACGTGAGAAGTACTGGAATCCTGGCCACCAGTGAAGACCAAGGCAAAGAATTCATTCACTACCTCAGCCTTCTCTTCGTCCATTGAAGCCAGTTCTCCTTTTACATTTACCAAAGGAGGTACATTCACTTTGGCCTGTCTCTTCTGGCCAATGTACCTGTTGAAAGTCTTCATATTGTTTTTCACATCCCTCGCCAAGTTCAGTTCCTCCTGCACATTGGCTTTCCTGATCCCACATCTGCAAGTCTGGATGACATCCCTGTATTCTTCCCAGGTGACACACCCTTGTTTCCAGAGCTTGTATGCACCTTTCTTCACCCTCAGCACGCCCAGCAGGTCCTTACAGAGCCACACCGGCTTCATACCTCCTCTGCCTGCTTTCTTGTTCAGAGGAACAGAGAGTTCTTGCACTCTCAGGAAGGCATCTCTGAAGAGTAACCAGCTCTCCTCAACATTTTTGTTTTTCAAGACCTCGTCCCAGGGGATCTCGGCCAACAGACTATTGAACAGCTTAAAGTTTTCTCTTCCAAAGTTCAGGGTCCTGGCGCCACTCTTCACCAGGCCCACATCCCTTGAGATCATGAACTCGACCAGGGCGTGGTCACTGCAACACAGGCTGCCTCTGACCTTAATGCCATTAATGATTTCCTCCACATTGGTGAGCAGCAGGTCTAGCAACACTTCACCTCTGGTTGGTCTGTCCAACACTTGGACCAGAAAATTATTTACACTAGTATTCTGTTCTGAAAAGTTAGGTTGAAAGTCCCAGAGGCTTTGTATACAAATTGCAGTATTTTCTGTTCTTATTCTTGTTGAAAATATTACAGAAAGAACTTGTTGCACAACACTTACAACTATTTTAATTATTTGCTTAGAGTAGCATATAGAAGTTTGCTGCAAAGAGTGTCACACAGCACTGAGAGACTGAAGATTCATAGAATTAACATGGAAAAAAGAAATTCTTCCCTTCCAAGGTTGACAATTATGAAATGCAAAGTTGATGCATTCATCTGGAAGGTGGTATCTATTTTCAGATCCTTCATTCAAGACTGTGAAATTTACTTTTAACAGTTATGGGATTACAATAAATATAGCACAAAAAAGAAGAACTGAATAAGACAATTAGACTATGGATCCTTCATGGAGGAAATTTAACAAAATTATAAACTTCCTGAAATAAAGAAGGTATTTCTGCCTCTCCTGAATGAACTCAACTTTTGTTACATAATATCAAGCATTGCTTTCAGCTCTGCTTTTTGAAAAAGAAAATAAAACAACCTCATTCTTTCAAATAATGTAGTCATCTACCTTATAAGAGAATTGTGCATTCAGAATGTCTGCCAGAAGCAATGAAAAGTACTGAAGTTCTGTTTGCAATCTTATGCTTTTAGCATAAACAAGTGGCTCCAGGGATGTTATCTCATTCTCTTCAACTTGACCCTTCACCTTTTTCCTGCAAAGAATTCCTTAGTATTTTTATTCAAGCATCTAGTTTTCTTTATGCACTGTTATATTTCTACCTGCACGTTTTAAATCTTTTAAACCTGGAGCCTAAATTGTAGGTATTGTAGCACTCAATTTAAAGCTCTACATGCATTTATTTGGCTTAGTCCTAACTGAATTTTCCAGGATCAGTCAGAATATCTGTGGCAAAGCCAAAAACTAATTATCAGTCCCTAGAGATTGTTTTCAGAGCCTTAGGAAAAAAAAAAAAAGGCCTTGCTTTTCTTCTCTTCTCTTCTCTTCTCTTCTCTTCTCTTCTCTTCTCT
>JAPSGF010000032.1:584384-686884 GCA_035772895.1 Perdix hodgsoniae
TCTCTTCTCTTCTCTTCTCTTCTCTTCTCTTCTCTTCTCTTCTCTTCTCTTCTCTTCTCTTCTCTTCTCTTCTCTTCTCTTCTCTTCTCTTTTCCTCCCGGTCACTCCATGTTATAAATTCTTGTTCACACTGAAAAAGAAAACTGGTGAAAAGATACCTCTCTGAGCGCATTCAAAGGATAGTCAAAGGGAACCTAAAAGCAAGCAAAGCTGTATGTGATCTTTAGTTTTTCACCCATTCCTGATTTTTCAATGTATATGAGAAATTTGCAACTGGGAGCAATTATTGACAAAAATTATTACATGATGTATGACTCAACATGCAAATGCTCTTTGGGAAAGGAGACTCCTGAAAGGAAGGTTTTGTGTATGAAACAATATGAAAAGCACTGTGCAGTTTGATTGTTGAGGGAATTATATACTAGTATGCAACACCTTTGGGAAAAGTTCTGAAAAGTAGGTCAGGTACCACAAGTCTTAGCAAACTGGTTACTTATTCATTGGGATCAGCTGCTCTGAGCTTCAGGAAGTTCAAGACTCAGCAGCTGCTGTGTAATCAGGGCACAAAATGCTTTACAATGGCTGACTATTAAAAAAAAAAATGGAATTGATTGAGAGGAACTGAGTTATTTTCCTCCTGTGATTGGAATATGCAGCATATAAAAAATCTCTTATGTTTAAGAAATTCCTTTATATTTCTAGCATTCATGAAATTAGTTTTAAACCAACAAGGATTTCTTCCCTCCTCCCTATGTCCCCACAATAATTTCTGGTTTAAATTTTAAAGGGCTTTTTTATTAATAAGTATGTTTTAGATGAATTTAGTTGCCAGCCTATTTGATCCTGGATGAGAGGAGGGAATATTTTAAATATTGGAGGGAACTAGGACCTCACAAGAGGAAGAGGCCTAGAAAGCAATCAATAATTTCAGAAAAATTTGCAGAACAACTGTAGAACAATTGCCGTATCTAAGAGATCATAGCAAATATGGAAAATTTTGTATACCAAGAAGTCAGTGGATGTCCAATACACAGCCCACAGCAGATCACTTATCTGGAAGACCATTGGACTGAAGGGGCAAGAGATAGAGTCTGAAAGAGGATGGATGGGAATCTGACCTTCTACTGAATATGTCAGGGTCAAGCATTTCTAAATTCCAGTGAGAATTCTCCCTGCAGACACCTTTTCTCATGCCTGCACCTTGCTCAAAGTCAAACTTATGAAGTTAGATTAAACCGTGTGAGAAATCTGAGAGCCTTCCTTTGCTGAGGGAAGTTGTTGATTCATAGGGATGTGAACAACTGCTGTTTTGTTTGGACGTGTTTATATCATGAAAAAACATCAAAGTGGCTTAGTCAAATGAAAACAAAAAATATTTTTCAATGGCCAGATATAGATACATAATAGAAACTATCACATGGACATAGAAAATACCTATTATGCAAGAATCTCCATTTTGCTTATACTAGTAGGAAAAGAACAGTACAGCTTCCCATTTTAACGATTACAGCAGAGATCCATATAGGCAATCTGATACGGTTCCGTTTATATATCTAGTTATTATCAACAGAGGAATAAGAAGCTGAGGTGAAATCCTATCACTACTGAAATTTCTGGAAGACTTCCTAGTTTCTTCATGAGGGCAAAAATGTTATATTCATATGTACTTTCCATTATTTAACCTCAAAGCGTGTCTTTTTATTTGACTCCCTCGCCAGGCACAATAACAGACAGCCTCATAAAAACCTGAAAATTGCTTCTTTCATACATTAATCATAATTTAAATTGACATATTGTCTCATCTGTGCTTACACATCCAACTACTCATAGAGGTCCCATTATCACTTTAATTATATTCTATGTTAAATCTGACAAAAATTAAAAACATCATTCATCACCAGCAGTTCTACAAATACAATCCTAAAAATCTTTGCCATGTCATGCCTATAGATGTTTTCCTTCACTGCGACTGTGCTAGGCTGCATAAGAAGTGTAAATGCAAAACAGCTATTTCATTGTTCCTTAGGCCATTTAGTTTTTGCCTTAATTATAAAAGTGAGGGAAACAAAGATGTGTAAAGAAAGTATTTAGCAATTTGCTCTTACTTTCTCAGGATGTTGTGAATGAGCATATGGTGGCCCTGTGGCAGAAGTTCAGTCAGTATATCCTAATAGAGTCCTTTATTTCCTTAACTGATTGAAAATAAGGCACCAGAAATAAAAGCAGAATCCCTTTCCCACAGAATGACACAAAGTTTGCACTTTTCTATTCCTGTTGCTTTATTATTTCATCCTTTATACTTCAGAAGTGTATTTCCCCTTTCTGCCTCAAGTTGTATTGGTAGTTGCACACACGACAGTATTCTTTCCTCCTTAATGTTCTTGAGAAGAAATTCCAAGACTGGCAAATAACTAAAACTGTGCAGTTATTTGGCTTCCAAAAGATTCATAGATCTTATTTCTGTGGTATTTTCAACTTCCTTCACATTAAATTTTGTGTGAAGAAAGAACTTCCAAATATGAGGAGTGCCCCAAAAGTAATGCGTACTATTTTATTATATTGATCCACAATATCAGAGATGGATGTTGGTGGTATGGCAGTAAGGGTTGGACTTTCCCAACAGTATTTCGTTAAATTTTCTTGCCATTCAACAGAGGACAGCAGTGGGAAAGCCTGACAAAATGGCATGTGACATGGAAACGTATATGGAGCAAAGGTCTGGAATTTAATTCTTCCATGTAGAAACAATTGCATTTGTTGGCATTCATCAATGCTTGCTGAATGTTGATGGAGATGAAAGAGTGGATATGGGCACTGTGAGGCTGCAGGTGGTACGTTTCAGCAGTGGTGATAGCAGCACAAAATACAAGCCACATTCCAGATGGTCATACACAGATATCACATCATGAAATTAAGAGCATCTCCATCAGCTCATTGACACAAATGGATGGATTACAAACAGGGAACTGTGTATGGAGATGAGCATCAAATTCATTGCATTGGAAAGAACAGTGATGACATTGGATTATCACAAAGTTTGTTACGGGTGGGTCCCATAAATGTTCACATAGGAACAGAAAGAATACTGAATACAACTTTATCATGACCTATTGAACCAATACAAGGCTGAAGGTGGCAGTTCTCTGGATCATATCATCACCAGTTGCTAGATGCGGTATCACCGCTATGAGGGTCCATGGAGGGGCAACATGTGAATTCTACATTTAAAAAAATGTTCAAGATGAAGCCATCTGTGAGTAAAGCAGTGGTGCTGACTATATGGAAAAACAGTGCTTTGTAGCTGAGAATTTGCTCTATCAAATAGTGTTAACTGTGGCTCTTTCTATCTGCTATAGTTGCTGTGGAAATAGGTAGAAGACATTACTTTCAGAGTGACCTACCTATTATTTATTATATTTTTACTAGCCCACACTTATAGTCTTTTGCTTTTCCAATATGTAAGGTGTTTATCATGCATGGAAATTAATCAACTTATTAATGTCACATGAAGTATTCTTCTAAGGGCAGAGACCCACAACAGAGCTGAAAAGAAGCAACATATGTGATAAGTTTAAGCAATTCAGTGTTTCATTTTCTCCTCTAATGTCAGGATTTATTTACTTGTTTATTTACCAGACCCACTTAATATCATAACTCACTAATTGTTGCTGACTGTGATACTTGAATCCTATTGATAGGGTTTAGTTCTTAAATGGACATTGTAAAAACCATGAAATTTTGCTAAAGACATTGACGTATCTTTGGAACATAGAAATGTAGTATAGAACAAAACAACACTCAAGATTAAAAGGCAATTCATGATCTAGGAGAACCTTAAAGTTATTCTTGGCATTTCTAGAGTCATATAAACAAAGTCAGACTAGGAATGAAGTGAGAAGTTGACTGAATATTCTATGCCAAATCCAGATTTATATAAAAAATTAGGCAGATTCAGTAGGAGGGATATTTTGCTATATCCACCACCCAATATTTGTGTATTTTTCAAATACTGAGGAAAAAAAAAAAGCAGGGGGAGAAGTGAGAGATAGGAAGAAAAAGACAGGGCAATTTTGGAGATGCCAAAAACTAGAATTCCTATAAAGCTGGAAAACCATTTTGATGGAAAAGCTAGCACAATACCCATAAACTTTTGAGTAAACCAGAATGATTTTTTTAGCCACATAGACAGGTACATTTGGAATATATTTATCAGTCTACTGTCTTAAACTTTTAGCTGATAAGTATGCAGAAATATAGCCAGAAGTAACTCAAGTATCAATTCAAACATTGATATTCATATCCTTGAGGCTGTTTCTAAAGTAGGCTGCTCACAAATGAGCTACATCTTCAGAATTCTTGTTGGAACATCAGTGATGGAATTGAATAGCCATAAGAGACCAGAATTTCTTCTGCTGTGTTTCTCCCAAGCAATAGAAAGGATTATCTTGGCACAAAGCCCTATAAATTATGCATAACTGATTTTTCAGACTGAATTTGAGGATGAGCCTGTCACTTATTCTATAAATTTTCTTATGCTCCAGCAGAGCAGATTTGTTTACTGTGATAACTGAACTCTGTGAACAAGTGTGCAAGCAGAGAACAGCTTTCTGGTACAATATGATTCCATATGAGTATGTTCAATAATATTTATACATTCAAATATGAAAATAAAAGGCACTAAGGAATCAGAAGCAAAAAAATTTACCCACTCTGTCTATTTCAGTCCCTTCATATCTGAGAGAACAAACAGCTACAGAATAGGAACATCTGTAGACAAAGCCTAAGAGGGACATATATATTCCACACCTAACCACAGCAGGGTGTCACTGTAACAGCTTGCTTACTGCTTATCACATGCAAGTCCATATGGTGCATTTCTGCCTTAATTGGGCATTTCCATACTTCTGTAGATTTCTGTCAAACTCTTAATGATATTTAAATATTATTTTGCTGATAAGAAAATCTCTTTATTTTAATGAATTTCAAGCAAAAATTGAATTCTGGAGTGGGTGTATAGAATATTTTTAGTGACCCAAGAGATTCTCTTACAACAGACAAAATTGTCATGTTATTTTACCTACATTCATTTTTTAATTTCTTGCCAGCATTCAACATAGCAAGTGCTCCAAATCAAATAAACTGTGGAGGCCCACACAGTGAGAGAGAGTTCATTATGGATCATGAGCAGCTCAGAGTGGAGGTGCTAAAGTGAAAAAAACAGATATCATTGAAAGCAGACAAATAAAATATTTGTCCTATACCTTCCACATATTTAGTGAACTTTCTCCAAGAGGCTCCTTTATTTATGCACTCTGAAGTGTAAGAAAATGAGAAAAGTGTCCTTTTTTTTTTTGGTATCTCTGATTGTATAGAGCTATTTTGATAGAAAGGTAGGCATATGAAAGTGTGAAGATCAGTCATCTGCCAGTGCCCTGTGCAGAGTAAGCCTAGCCATTAAAGAGTGAATCACAAAGTACTGCACCATGTTCAGAACTAGCAAAGTGAGAGCATCTATCTCTATCGAGAACCAAGGATAAAAGTGTCCACAATTGACCGGAACTATTCTGTTTCACTTAAAAAGAAAGAAAGACAGAAAGAAAACAAAGCAAAAAAAAAAAAGAAAAAAAAAAATGAGAAAAAGGAAGAAAAGAAGAGGGAAAATGAGAAGGAAATGGAAAGAAGAAAATTTTAAAAAAGGAAAAAGAAAAGACAAATAAAAAGAAAACAAGTTTTCCAGTTTCCTAGTGTTTCTAGTTTTGCAGCTAGCTGATTTTCATTTGCTTATTTACTTTTCAACTGGTCTGAGAAAAAGGAGGGGGGGGACTTTGCTTTGCTAATCTTTTGGGCTTCAGAGTTCTTGGAGAATCCCACTATCTTCAGTTGCATAACAGAAACAGTTCTTGTTAAGATATAGATCTTAGTACGAGCTTGTGACAAAACATGTAATATAGATGCATAATCATTTAACAGTATCCATACTATTTCTCTAAACACTGAATAATATAAATGAAGATTTAGGTGACCTTTCTCAAAAGAAACTGATCTTCAGTACACCCAACAACAAGCTTCATTATGCTTATGTCCAGATTTCTTCCAACAATCAGTTCTGTACAAACGCAGATGCTGAATGAGTTGTTGGGAAGAAAAAAAAAATTGACAAGATAAAGCTGTGGTTTCGTGAGTGAGGAAAGCACTGTATGCACTACAGCATGAGGTATGCCAGACAGCAGTGAGTGGGATGTAGTGTGATACTCTTTTCTCAGACCACTGTAACCAGCAACAGCACCTCTCTTCCACACAGTCCCAGCCTGGGATCCAAAGAATGCTCTCTGAAGGCAGTGTCTCATGAAAGCAGAACTCAGCTGTGATCATCTTTAACAGGCTGATTTTAAGCAGTTTTCTCCCTCCTCATGGTCTGGATATAAGATGATTTCTAAATACAAGGATCCTATGCATAACTTCTTTGTAAGAATGTAAGGCTGGATTACAGATTTGGTTTTAGAGGATCAGGAATATAACATATATCATGTCACAGAGACCAGATGTGACCAATGAAAAATGCTTATTTTTCTTGCTGTATTGAAGTTCCATAGCAAACACTAGTGAGTTTCATGCTTGGCTGTTCATTCTGACCCCTGTGTTCAAAAAGCAAGGAGATACTGTTTTTCAAGGTTCAGAGATGAAGATGGAACATAATGAAGCCTGATAAAATCTCATAGATAGATTGTCCTTGGGGAAAAGCAACAATTAATTCCAAGTCTTAATTCTTTTTATAAAAATAAAGGCTTTTTAAGGTGATTGAAGTTCCTCAATCTACCCCTTGGCTTCTTTTAACTCCGCCTCCTGAACTCTTTAATCAAGATTTCAGTAGCTTAAATTATAGCTATTAAATAAATTGAGAAAAGGGGGAAGTATATTATTCTTTCTCCTTGTTACATTTAAAATACAATGGACCCTGAGGAAATTGAGGTGGTCTCATTGAATAAGCTGCAGAGTAACTCAGGACCCATGAGTTTTAAGATATATCAAGTCTCTCTCATAGCCTAATATAAACTCTTTAATAAAAGCAAAGAGCTCAGAAGACTTCAGATTCCTAAAGTACTACTTAGCTGAAATCTACCTGCCTTTTTTTCAGAGTAGCAAGCCACAAACTATGACTGCTTTCTTTCAGGTAATCACGCAGACATCTGAGAGAAATGCACCTTGCAAGAGAATGTACTTGAACAGACTTCATTTCTACACTGGCAAGAAATAGGAACTGTCTCTATCTTAGCTAGGTCAAGCCATTTTACACCTACCTACAATGTGTTTATCATCTGAGCTTCTGAAACAAGACATTTTGCACTGAAACCCATGTGGACAGGAGCCAATTAGCAATTTCTAAACATGTTCAATTTTTACAGAATACTTTGAATGCAGCACAACATGGCCTTCAAGTCCATCTGAAAACCAGCCAGAAAGGATACCATTGTGTTCTGTTGAAAAAATAGAATTCTGCTTACTCTGAAAACTTAAAAACTATAACTCCATCAGCCTGAGTGGATAGAAATCCTTAGCTCCTGTCTCTTCAGAGAGTGCCCTAGCCACATGGATTTTGTTGAAGCTGTGACATTTTTGTGCAGTCAGGAATGCAGAATTTGGCTTGAAAAGAAAACTGCAAAGGGGAGTCTATTTCTGTAATATAATGGGCAAAACACTCTGCTGGAGGCGAGGGGAAGCTAAAGTAGTTCTTTCCCAATTCTGCTTAGGATATATATTTTCCATGTAGCAGTGTTAGCAATATTGGGAAAAAAAAAAAAAATGGAACATGGGAATCTTCCAATTTCCACAACAGATGCATCTCATTGTCTTTGCTACTTTTTCTTACTTATTCTTTCTTCTCCCAAGTTTTGCACCATTTCTTGCACAGGGGCATTGCTCTGATGAATCAGTGTAGAGTTGGCAAGGCATAAAACTAACCAGCAAATCTTAAATGAGGCATTTGTACAGGAAGAAGGCATCAGCCTAAACTGAATACTTTAAACAATGCCTTGAATACCTGCTCTCAGCTAGTAGGTACATGAAGATAATTCACTCACTCGTGGCTGCAGAGGAATATCAAAGCCAGGAGAAACACAGGATTTCAGACATGCTTCTTCTTTTCAGACACACTTCTGCATTTCCTAGAAGATGACTTAGATACGTTCCTAAAGAAAATGAGTAATCAATTCTACATACTCTATTATTTGAGTTAGTAAACCTGACTCCCAGAATACCTTTATGAAGCTTGCCTACAACGAAACAGCAAACTCATATGCTTTCATTCTCCTTACAGCATTGGAAAAGAAAAATAACCTAACTTAAATTCTCAAATCTGTTTCTGAGAGAATTAAAAATATGAGAATTGTAGACTCCATAAAAAGAAATATGCCTGGTTAAGAGTAAATTTCATACTGGCTTGAAATTTCAAAGCAGCATTCCTTAAAGAGTTCAGGTTTTTTTAATCCATCAAACAGGCAGATCCTTGGGTAGAAGAAATTTCTTCTTCTTTGTCTTACCCTACAATGGTGCTATAATCTCGAAAGTTTAAATGACAGTTATAATTCAAAATTCAAACTCAGATCTGCAAGCATACTCTGAAATATGTGCAAGCATTCAAAGTTTTGTATGTAAACTCCCATGAGGATCACAAAGCATCAGGATATTTTACATGAAGAAACTGATCCTCTTATACAGTATTGCTACAAATCTATGAATGAAACTTAGTGTTTATCCCCTTTTAAAATTTGAAACTAATTTCACATTTTCTTCTCCATTACCTCATCCTACACTACCTAGGCCACAAAAAAAATCAAGAGACAGCCTGATTAATTGAAGTGTCAGTGGTACTGAAGAAGTCAGTATATTTCCCTATAGCACTGCGCCACTGGTACCTAATTTTCTCTGTTCACCTCTCCGAAGTAGCTCAAGTTAGGAGACAGGTGTAAGCAATTAGCTTATGATGTCTAAAATCCTAAAGCTGAAATACAATGATCTAATCTCTCCATCACAAATGAAAATAGATGGAAAGCTGCTCTACTTGAACCTTGCTATCAAAAAAATGAGATTTGATAGTACAGGAAAATAAATAGTTCAGCTCTGCCCTTGAGGACCAGGATCAGGAACTCTCTGGAGTTATCTGTCTCTCTGAGCTTGAAAAATCTTTTTGCATATATCGTTACATAAAATGATATCATAGAATGCTCTGGATTGAAAAGGGTCACAATGATCATCTAGTTTCAAACCCCCTGCAATGAGCAGGGTCGCCAACCACCAGACCAGGCTGCCCAGAGCCACATCCAGCCTGGCCTTGAATGCCTCCAAGGATGGGGCATCCACGATCTCAATGGGCAACATATTCCAGCGTGTCACCACCCTCTGAGTGAATAACTTCCTCCTAATATCTAATCTAAACCTCCTCTGTCTCTGTTTAAAACCATTCCCCCTTGTCCTATCACTATCCACCCTCATAAATAGTTGTACCCCTTCCTGCTTATACGCACCCTTCAAGTACTGAAAGGTAGCAATGAGGTCTCCTTGGATTCTTCTCTTCTCCAAGCTAAACAATCCCAGTTCTCTCAACCTTTCCTCAAAGGAGAGGTGCTCCAGTCCTCTGTTCATCTCAGTGGCCTTCCTCAGGACCCATTCCAACAGTTCCATGTCCTTCCTGTATTGGGGTCCCAGGCTTGGACACAGTACTCCAGATGGGGCCTCACAGGAGCTGAGTAGAGGGGGAAAATCACCTCCCTTTCCTTGCTGGCCACCCCTTTTTTAAGGGGTGGGTGAAAACACAGTTGGCCTTCTGGGCTGCAAGCGCACACTGCTGGCTCCTGTCCAGCTTCTCATCCACCAGGACCCCTAAGTCCTTCTCCTCAGGACTGCCCTCAAGGAGACCTTTCTCCAGTCTGTATGAATACCTGGGATTCTCCCAACCCAAGTGCAGCACCCTGCACTTCACCTTATTGAACCTCGTTAGGTTTTCATGGGCCCACTTCTCCAGCCTGTTCAGATCCCTCTGGATGGCTTCCTTCCTTCTTGTGTATCAACAGCACTGCTCAGCTTGGAGTCATCCACAAACTTGCTGAGGGTGCACTCAATGCCATCATCCATGTCACTGATGAAGATGTTGAAGAGCCCCGGTCCCAAGACCAACCCCTGAGGAACACCACTTGTGACTGGCCTCCACCCTGACACAGAACCATTGATCACGACCCTTTGGCTGCATCCAGCCAGCCAATTCCTAATCCATCCAACATTCAATCCTTCAAATCCATACCTCTCCAATTTATAGAGAAGGATGTGGTGAGGGACCATGTCAAACGCTTTGCAGAAGTCCAGGTAGATAACATCCATCACCCCAATAACTTTAGCAGTGCCTTTTGTCATGTCAGTGGCACATCCTGGCACTGGAGATTTGAGACCTGAGCATTTGGGAGCAATGTAACTTCACCAGTAGGACAGCGTATTGCAAATAGTCATGTAATATAATTTTTCATATTCATTTTTGTATTAATTGTGAATAACATATTTTCATAACATCTTGACAAAATATTTATATGAATTATAATTGAATGAGATTATTTTTATGCAGTTACATTTCTTTTTTACATTTATATTATGTTATCAGATGTAAAACATTTCTGCTTGTTTCTTATGTTCTATGAAAAAGTCACTAGTTTTTTCAGTGTAAAAAACTGAAAGAAGTAAAAAGCCTCTGAGGGGTGGGAGATTGTGAGACAGATAAAAAAGAGTGAGCAAGCACAAGAGATGTACAGAAAACAAGTATGTCTTTACCAAAAAAAAAAAAAAAACAACACTATTTAACCTTATATTCAGGCCTTCCATCAGTATATTTACAGAATTGTAATATTGTACTTTTTATGGTGTAAAAAGATATTAATTCCAGCGTTGTTTAAGTGGAAAACAGGGAATATATTCTGGTTTTAATTAGGAGATACAGATGTATAAACAAGTTTTATTGGAAGGCTCTGATAGGAACAAAAGAAGGTGATACTGAGGGACATGAAGAAGTCTGACTCTTTTTAATTCATATCGATAGAAAAAAAATCTTCCACTGGCTTCAGGGCTGCAGGATCACATACATCTTTTGGTAGTGAACAGATTTAGCGGACATCTCAAAATGGCTCATTTTTTTGAGTGCTGATGGCTCCATCCCCTGGAATCCAGATCTTACTGCCATTACCCACAGTCAATGGTAGCCAAAGGCCTGAATTTCTGCTTTAAGAAAGGTTGAAGCTTTGCCATAAATATTTTTCATAGAATGGCAGTTATTATGGCAACAGTGTTCCCATTGCTCTAGTTACGTTTGTGTCAGCATTTAAATTATAAACCCATGTTTTCATGGGTTTACATCTTGGCTATAAACATTTGCCAAGGGTTGAAAATTGGTATTCACTGCCCTAGAGCCATTTTTTTAATAACAAGGCTTGAAGAAAATCAGAGATTTTTATAGTGCAGAAGGGAAAAGAATTGGGACTTATTGCATATATTGAGGTGCACTTCTATGTACACGGAGGAGGGCAGGTATATTCCTAAAATACTTAAACTACTTTTTTTTAAAAAAATTAAATTTTGCTGGGTACTAAGTGAATAATTAGTTTCTTTTAAATGTATTGTGTGTTAGGATGAAACAAAATGAGAACATTACATCTGCCATATTTCTTATCTCTGTATGAGCTTTAACAGGGATATAGCATCAAATATATGTGGCCTCTACAATATTAGTTGGTATTTTTGTCCTTTTTAACCAGATTCCCATATCATGCCTTACTTATTTCTTTTTAATCGTAGGAATTGTCTTTTTGTAGGCTGTAGAAAATAAAGACCATTTACTTATATCTACTTTTTCTCAAGGTGTCTTAGATGACATTCTCAATTTAAGTATTATACATATATGTATATATCTTATACAAATATGTGTATATGCATACACATACAAATATATATATAACACATACAAATTCTGCTAGCCAAAGAATTCATCCTTCAGCAGCATCCACAGGTGCACGCTCAAGCCACGGTCATCTGCGTGTTAACCTCTGGCTCAGAAAGTGGTGGTGCACATTGCTCTCTTTGAATTTCTCTCATTGTAAAAATTCTTTTAAATCCTCCGCTATCTGAGATAGAATTTTTGAACGCGTATACATTTTGCTTAAGTAGATATAAAGTGGATATATTTATATGGAGAGAGATTAAAAGAGACAGAGAGACCCATGAAGAATTTGCTCATGAATGATTTCTTACTTGCATGTGTTCTATATGTATACTAATAGCTGTGGATGGCTACAAAAGTATTCACTTGTGATACATAATTTTCTTGAAGGAGAATTTGATGTCTTTATTGAAATTAAGATAGTGATATCAGATTCACAAAAGCAACATCAGTGTGCATGCAACATTCTTGTCAGAGACAAGAAGGTACCTGAGGCCCACGCTCCTGTATATTGAAAATGCAATACAAAAACCTTTGGCAAGACAGGCAGTTTCCATCACTTAGTAAAAGTCTTGAACAAAATTGTGTCTGCATTCCCAAGATGCGGAGGATAATTATTTCCTTATATTAAACCGAAGCAAAGAAAAATTCCTGCAAAGTACACGTCAGCCACCCCAACTAGAATTAGAAACATATCCTACAATACATCTTGAGTAGGCACTTTCTGGAATTTGAAGTTCTCCTAGTCTAGATGATCATGATGCCTGTTTATTCTTTCTAGTTGTAGTGAATAGGTTTAGAGAAGATGATCTCATACACCATTACAATTAATGTTTGAAGCCTGACATGGTTGATGCAGTCTGATATATCTTGTATTTTTATGTATATCTTATATATCCTTAAGAGAAATAGATCTTGTCTCGAGAAAGTTACTGATGTTGTGCTGAGGTGGTGATAATGTTTGCCTTTATATAGGTATATTGGAACTGAATATAGGAATAAAAGGCTTGGCTTTTATTTATTTATTTATTTATTTATTTTCATAGTTCTGTGTTTAGCTAATTGCGGCGTAGCTTTATGGGAAATCACAGTCCTAGATCTCTCAGATCAGAGAAGTTGTTTTCCATTCTAAGCAGTGAATATTTACAATAAAAGAGTAGTAAATGAAGGAAGAGAAGTTTACTAGAGACTTTGGTGCCTACAAACAACAAGAGCCTTGGATCACCCACAGACTGATCTAACTTTGGATTTACTACGTAGGTTTGGAGCCCTCGAGAACCGTGAAATGTCAGACCTTCAAAGACTGGAAAAAAATAAGAAGAATCACTACCAACAATTAATTTAATATTAAATAAAAATAAAAATGAAGTATCACTTTCTTTCATTTATAATTAAAAATATATTTTTTTACCAAAAAAATCAGTCATAAATCTATTGTTATTCATTGTATTTAATACTAAATACAGTACCTTCAGCTGTGGTCTTATGGGTCTAATTAGTCTGCTTGGTTATTTATTACTAGCACTCATTACTACTCTTCTTTATCATGGACATGGACACACCCCTTAATCATATATTCTGGAATTATATCTGTTGGGAAAAAATGTTCTATGAGACCTCACACCTCTCCAGTCTTTAACAGTTTTCAGGGCTAGAGAAAGGTTAGTAGGATACTGAGTGCAAGCACATTACAAGATATTATTAGTGAGCATGATAGTTGTTTGAGCTCTTCCAAAACACGACTATGTCGTTCAGTGCATGTATTAACGAATAAGCCATTATTTAAATGGAACTTCATCTGATTGTGACTGTTATAAAAAATAAGCCTCCCAGATCATTAATCCAAACAAGGACCTCTAATATAATGTGTAGCTCACTATTGCATTTAGTTAATGAAAGAGCGTGTACCAGCTAACAAATGGAAAATAGCATGGTGGTTTTTTGTTGTTGTTGTTGTTTTAACCCCTGGTTTTTTTAAACTCCCAGGGCCGTGGAAACATATTTTTTCCATTTATTTTCTCTTTCAACAAAAGAAGAGCTAGTTGGAAAACAAAGCTGAACCTGTCTTATAAGATTCAGAGCAATTAGAACCGCTGAGATAATGAAAACTGTTATTTGTACGGACGCTCTGTTACTTGCAAGGAGAAGATTCTCTGAACACCGAGGCCTTTTCCTATTAGAGGCTCAAATAGGCCTATCAATCTCTTACCCTAAAGAGTGTTCACTCTCATTTCAGAGAACATAAAAAATGAGAATAATGGCAAGGAAAATTAAAGTATGTTGGCACCATTGGTTGGAAACTGATGCACAGTCCAGCCCTTCCCAACCAAGGAGGGTCATACAGGAATTGTGATTATGACAGAAATCGGCAAGGTGTCCAGGTTCTTCTTTTAGAAATTGAAGATATGCAGTGCACTTAAAAAAAAAAAAAAAAAAAAAAGAGAAAGAGAAAGAGAGATGGAACAACATAAAAAGGCAAATGTGGACATGCAGAATCAGTAAGTTCTGAAGTCTTGCAGGTGTGTCCAACCCACAGTCAATGGGCTGCATGAGGCCCAAGAAAGTTAGTTATTAGCCCCATCCCTTGCCACCATGCCATCCTGGTAGCAATTCTCTTCTGCCAGGCAGCCTAGACCTCACTGCACACCCATCACTCAGCAACAATCAAAACATTGGCCCAAGACAGTTTCTCTTCATTCCTTGAGTCTCGAAGGGCAGCTCAGAAGAGTTTTAGAACTTGAATACTAGCAGCTGAAAAACAGAATTGCTGAGGACATTCAAAAACAGAGAAGACAGTGGTCAGAAACAGAACCTAGCAGCATATATTTCCAATAATGTTAGTATGATCCAGTAGCAGATGACCATCTGAAGAGATGAGCAAAAATCAGTAATTAGATGAGTTAAGGTGTCACAAAAGAAAAAAAACATGGAGGTTGTATATGGATATGTGTGGAAGGAATTGAAAAAGGAAGATAAGAACAGAATATACGTCACATGGATCTACAGAAATGGGAGAATGGGTTGAACACTGATAAACCCATTTTCTTCAAGAAATAAAGAAATGGAAATGGGGGTCTATTCAAGTAAAGTCTAAACGAATAGACACAGAACACTGCTGAAGAGTCAACATAACCACTGGTTTTCACCTGTATTTTTAAAAAATAGGGATGGATTGTTTACTGTGAAGGCAAAACCAAAACATTACCTTGGATAAAGAATTAAGCAATATCTATGGATGAAAACATTTAATTCTGAAAGTAAAGACAAAGAAATTTGAGTGAAAGTCTGAGGAAGTTCTTGGAAGACAAAGAATCAAAGAGCCTCGACAACTGCAAAAATTAGAGATATAAAAAACTTGGTGGTTACAAAAAAAACCAGTAGCACCAGGTAACTGAGAACAAAAGAATAAGGAAATACGATAAGGTGGAGGTCTCTTGCACTCTGAACAAACATAAACCTTCTAGCTGGAGAGAGAAGAAAAACATGCAAAGCAATAAATATAACAAGAAATTACAAATATTTTTTCATTTGGAATATTTTATTGGAGAAAGCCAAAAGAGCTTAATTCTTTGGTCATGGGAGTGAATAAACAAGGAAATATATTGCTACCTGAGCTCTAGATTATAAATAAAGAACACTTAGAAATTCATACTGTTGTTTTTGGTTTTGTTTTTGTTTTTCCCACAATGATTTTGCATGTCATGCAAAGAAGGGGAAGATCTAAAAAAATGAATCAAGACAGTTAGAAGGTGAAGGAAATCAACCACTTCAACTACTCCCTTTACAGAAGAGAGAATGAAAGTAGATGTAAGGCAGCTAAAGGACTATGAGAATGCTGTAGGAACAGAGAAGACTCTTCAAAGGTAATAGACATAAAATTAATGCTATTTAATTGAAGAAAAATGTCTGAGATGGTGGCTGTACATGAAGTCCATATGCAGAAACTCCTAAAAGAATTAAGTGCTCCATGGGGGCGGGAGGAGGGGAGACAAATAATGTGATACCAGAAGATACAGTGTAGTAATATAAACTTTTTCAGAAAAGCTGATCAAAAACAATACAAGTTTGGAAGAATTCTTTAAAAACACTTTAATTTTTAAGTACTGAAAAAAAATCATAATTAGCTTTGGGCACCTAATTATACTTGGACAGATAGTTCTAAATAATATCAGTATGTCCCAAATTTGTAGAATCAAGAGATTATTTACTGTATTATTTGCATATCACCCCATAGGCAGGATCAGCTAATGGCTTATACAGCACAATGTCTTTATATCAACTCTACGATTTTAGGACAGAATATCATTTTACTGGAGATTGCATTTACAGCTTCAGAGCATTCGGTTTAGCTAAACTAAACACTGTCTGGGATTCCAGGTAGGCACCAAATAAACTAGAAAAATTTCTTGGGCAAGACTTCCTGGGTGCGATTATCAAGTTCTGAAGATTTGTTTATATATATATATATATATATACATATGCACTGGCACTTAAGCCAAGCATAAGCATTATGTTCCCCAATAAGGAAATCTTTAGGTCTTGAAAGAAACTTAGAAGTGCTCCATATTTTAGAACTGTCTGAAGTGAAATATGAGTAGCCACCACAAATACATCTGCTTAGTTTATTTGTATCTGGCTATCACTCTGAAAGCATCTGATCCTCTGATAAAACGAGATTTTTTCAGAAATAATCTTCATATTGGAAGGCGAAATTCTATGATAATTTTAAAATTATTTCCTCTGGATCTTTCATTAGAAAGAGCTGGGGAAAGGACTATCAGTCTCTCTAGACCAGGTTGCTCAAAACCCCATACAGCCTGGCCTTGAGTGCTTCTAGGGTGGGGGCATCCATTACCTTGCTGGTCAGTGTGTTCCGGTGTCTCATCACCCTCACAGTAAAGAATTTCTTCCTAGTATCTAGTCTAAATCTACCCTCTTCCAGTTTAAAGCCATTTCCTCTTGTCCTACATGTCCTTTTAAAAAGTCCATCCCCAGCTTTCCTGTAGGGTCCCTGTATAGTCCTTGCAGAGCCTTCTCCAGGCTGACAAACCCCAACTCTCAGCCTGTCCTCTTGGTAGAAGTGCTCTATCCCTCTGATCAGTTTTGTGGCCCTCCTCTGGACCTGCTTCAACAGCTCCTTGTCCTTCTCGTGTTGGGGGGTGCCTGAACTGTTTGCAGTAGTCCAAATGGGGTCTCATGAGAGCAGAGTAGTGGGACAGAATCATCTTCCTTGATGTGCTGATCACACTTCTCTTGATGCAGGCCAGGATATACTATTGGGGGGCTTCAACCATCCAGATATCTGTTGGAAAGACCACAATCAGTTGTTCTTCTTTTTTCTATTGATGATGTAACTCCATCTTAAAAGGCTACAGATTTTGTCAGGCATAACTTGCCTTTGGAGAAGTTACGTTGGTTATCACCAATCACCTCATCTTTATTTTCCATTTGCCTTAGTAGGGCCTTCAGGAGGATGTGCTGCAAGATCTTGACAGGCACAGAGGTCAGACTGGCCAGGCTATAGTTCTCTGGATCTATTTTTTTCCTTCTTGAATATGGGGGTTATGTTTCTCCTTTTTCTGGTGGGAACTTCACCAGACTGCCACTGCTTTTCAAATATGATGCATAGTGGCTTGAAAGCTTTATCTGCCTGATTTGAGCCTGATTTTCAGTTACAGTGGACAGATCTTCCTTTTTCCAGTTTTTACCTATATTTTCTGCAACTTGAACTAGAGCCCTACTGGTGAAGCCCGAGGCAAAGAATTCACTGATCGTCTCATCTTTCTCCATAACCCTCCTGACCAGGTCTCCAGTTTCCTGCTGGAGAGGGCCCATATCTTCCCTGGCCTTCCTTTTATCAGTGATAAACCTGCATAATTTCTTCTTGTTCCCCTTTATGTCTATAGCTAGATCTATTTCTATATGGGCTTAAGCTTTCCAAACCTGGTCCGTGGCTGCTTGGACAACTTCTTTGTAGTCCTCTCAGATAACCCCTTCCTGCTTCTGCTGCCTATATACTTCCTTTTTGTACCGAAGTAGGTCCTGGAGCTCCTTGTTGATCCTGATATTCTTGCCACCTTACACTTTCTCGGGTTTCACTGCTTCTTGGCTTGGAGATGTTCTTGAATACTGACTAGGTTTCTTAGGACATCTTCCATCCATGACTTTATCCCATGTCAACCTACCAAGCAGTTCTCTGAAGAGGCTGAAGTCAGCTCTCCTGTAGTCCAGAGCAGCAAGCTTGCTGTGCATCCTCTTTGATGCCGTAAGGATCTTGAAATACACCATATATAGTCACTATAACCAAGGTTGCCCTTGAGTTTCACATTACTCACCAACCCCTCCTTCTTGGTGAGGACAAGATCCAAGATAGCACCTTTTCCTATGGGTTTCTGTACCACTTGGAAGAAGTTTTCATCAGTGCATTCCAATTTCAATTGCTTGTGTCTTGCTATGTTGTCCTTCCAACAGATATAGGGATGATTGAAGTTCTCCATGAAAACCATGTTTTGTGGATGTGAAGTTGATCCTAGCTGCTTATAGAGGGCTTCATCCACTCAGTCTTCCTGGTCAAGTGACCTGTAGCAGCCCCCACTACAATATCTTATTCTCCTGCCTTCCCTTACACCCTAAACCATAAGCTCTCTGTCAGCTCCTCATCCATCCATCGATGGAGCTCCATGGACTCCAACTGGTTGTTGATATAGAGGGCAACACTCCTTCTGATTTTCCCCTGCCTGTCTTTCCTGAAGAGTTTATACTCATCAGTTCTTACATTCTAGTCGTGAGAGCCCGCCACATCTGAGCGATGCCAATGACATTATAAACCTGTAGATATGTATATATCTGTAACTCTTCTTGCTTATTCCCCATGCTCCATGTGTTACTGTACAGTCATTTGAATTGGGCTCCCATTGAGGCTGATTTACAAGTTGAATCCTTATCTTGCACATTAGATAATATCTTCCTGGCCTGTGATCCAACTGCAGGCCCAGAGAATCCATTACTATTATCAGCCTTGAAGTGAGATGGATTGAGGATGCCCTCCCCCCACTACTCTAGCTTAAAGTCCTCTTGACTAAATTGCAGATCTTCTTGACAAAGATGCTCTTCCCCTTCTCTGAAGTTGAACCTCATCTGCCCTGAGAAGACCAGATTTGTTGAATCTAGTTCCATGGCATATATAGCTAATGTAACGCCCTGTTCATGATCTACTAAGTCCTTGCCATGACACCACTAGTACTGTACTAATTAATTAATTTGAGATCTTCAATGGAAACATTAATTAGCACCATAAATATTATACTAATATCTAAATAATGGATGTGCTAAAATGGTATGAATTATGGGAATCAGTGGTCCCAGTCAATTGAATCATTGGACAGTTGTTAATTGCTTATGTATTATTCTAATTGAAACCAACTGCACAACATAACAGCAAGTTCTATGGAATATGACACAGTTGGTATTAGACTCTAAGTTATGTTATTGTCCTCTGCATTAAAAAAAATGTAAAAAGCAGCAGAAAATAAATCAGTCAATCTGAGCATCTTATTTCTGGAGGCTCCTTGCAAAAAGAGTAAGAAACAATCCTTTAATCAGTGAATGCAAAGGAGGAAGAAAACAGTACAAAAGGACAAAAAAAAAGAAAAAAAAAAAAAGGATCAGTAGCCTATTTGGACAGACCTGATAGTTGAGTAAAATAGAGGCTGTCTATAGATTGATACCACCTGTGGGACATTTATTATTTCAAACATACAGTACCATACTTTCATTTGGGACTAGATTTAGTAGCTAAAAATATAAAAAATATAGCCATTATATAGTGCATTAAAAACTAAATGAAGAGGAAAAGGTTTAATAATATTCCAGATAAAGAATAGGTGCTTATCATTGTTGGATACCTGCTACAAATTCAGCAAATGGCAGGACATAATAAAATGCCAAAAATGTTACAAAAGAGGACATCCAAACAACCATATACAAGGAAAATTTCAGATCAACTATCTCAGTTTCACTGGTTTGTGTTACAACCTTAATGTTATTTAAATGCATTTTTTATTGTGTGTTAATAACAATAATAAAAAAAGAAAAAAAATTACAACTTCTAGTCATTTTATAACAAGCAGATGGAGGCTAGAGATGGGATGTTCTCCAACTGTTCCAATTCTTGTCCAATTTATGATCAAGAGAAAGCATAAAGTGTTGTGTTACACCATTCTGCCATAATATTTCATTTCAAAGTTAAATATTCACAGTGGTTTATCAGATGTAAATAATTGTTCATCTTCTATTTGTTGCAAGCAGTCTCTTATGAAGAGGAAATTTCAGTGCAGTGAAGAGGAAATTTTAGGAAGTAGTGATAACAATGACATCAGTATCTCTAAGTGGCAACATGAATGCTTAAGCACTCAATACAAAAAAGTAAAATCATCTCTGCCCCTTCAAAGGGAAAATGGCATTATGGGGTGCATTAAAGAGTGTGGCCAGCAGGTCAAGGGAGGTAATCCTCCCCCTCTCCTCTGCCATGGTAAGGCCTCATCTGGAGTACTGTGTCCAGTTCTGGGCTCCTCAGTCCAAAAAAGACAGGGATCTCTTGGAAAGAGTCCAGCGGAGGGCCACAAAGATGGCGAAGGGCCTGGAGCATCTCCCCTATGAAGAAAGGCTGAGTGAACTGGGTCTGTTTAGCCTTGAGAAAAGAAGACTGAGAGGGGACCTAATCCAGGTCTATAAATATCTAAGGTGTGGGGGGCAGAGTGGTGAGGCCAGACTGTTTTCAGCAGTGTGTGGAGACAGGACAAGGGGAAATGGCCAGAAACTGGAGCATAGCAAGTTCCACACAAATGTGTGCAAGAACTTCTTTATGGTGAGGGTGATGGAGCACTGGAACAGGCTGCCCAGGAAGGTTGTGGAGTCTCCTTCTCTGAGATATTCAAGACGTGCCTGGACACCTACTTGTGCGACCTGGTGTAGGGAACCTGCTTTGGCAGGGGGATTGAATTCGATGATCTTTGGAGTTCCCTTCCAACCCCTACGATTCTGTGATTCTGTGATTCTATGAAAAGCTGCATTAGATAAATATATATACTGATTTTGGAGGTCCATGTGTTCTAGTTCAGTGAAGAAAAAATGTATTTTTTCTTGAGTCCAAGAAAAAATTTTTCAAGAGTCCATAATAACTCATGTTGAACTGAAATGCAGAATAATGTTTTTGGAACTATGTGGAATACCAAGACTCCACACCTGAAACCCCCAGTTCCATGGATTTCTTGGTGTTCACCTTTGCACATACTATCTTAAAGTTTCTGTTAGCCATTCTTTGTCGTGGCTTTTTAAATGGTCACCTCATATTCTTACAGATAGGTGAATCTGAGATCTTCAATGGAAACATCTCTGGGATTTCCTACCTCAGTACTCATTATATTGGCTATAGTTGGAGCAGTATCATTTATTTACCTTGAAGCAACATTTTAATTTTCAAAGGAGCTTCCATAACTTAACCCAAGGAACAGATTTGGAGTTGTATTGCAAGATGTGGGTCAAGTACTATGGATTCTTTACTTGCTACACCATGAAACATATGGCAGAATACACCTGGGGAGCCACTCTCCCTTATGGCAATTCATCCTGCTGAATAGCACAGCAAGTTCAGTCTGGCTTTAAATGTTAGCATATGCAATTTGGCATGCCTAGACAGCTCACTAGCATCTGAATTATCGACAAGGTGAATGGTCTGTTTGGAAACATCAATTCAAATCAACATCACATATCAAGTGAACTAGCCAAAAATAATACAGACACATAACAGTCAGTAGAATGTAAAATTTCTTAGTTGACAAAAAAAAAAAATGTCACACAGGAACTTTTGTTTCGGGTGTGCATCATTTCTTGCTACTTTTTAGTATTCAATTATGATTTGCTATTTATATCTAGGCATATCAGGAAGAAAAATGACTCAGAACATTGAAAAGAATAGTAGTAATGGAAAAGATATTACTGAAATTAAAACAAATAAGCTTCAGAATAAAATGATGAAAAGATTAAATAGATGGATAACAAAATTAAATTATGGATCGCAGAATCTGAATTCTGAAAGATGAATTCTGGATTGGACTAAAATAGGCCTGTATCTGAAAGTGGCATGTGTCTATATACCTTCTTATTCCTTTTGAAATTAAAGTTCAGAAAGGTCAAAGACAGAAGTGTACTCAGAGTCACCAAATACAACCTTACATTTTCAGTGCACCATTTTCAGTATAGCAGCTGGAACCACTAGGCAGACATTAAATGGACATAAAACCTAGAAGGAACACCTGGGGTAGAAGCATAGCTCTGGCTTCAAAATGATAGGGTTCAAATTTCTAATATGAAACATTCAACTTCAGTAGAATATCCTGGCTTAAGCCATCATAAAGTCTGGTAAAAATCTCTTAAAACTAAAGAAAGGGAGGTGAGTGAGATGGAGAGTTAAGAACCCATTATAAAATGCCAGTATGTGTAACTCTGCAGTTTGAGTTTGATATGTGCTGGAGTCTTCCATTTCATCCTCTGAAGAGAAAATGACAGCAGGAAACTTCTGGTGTCAACCTTCATCTACTCTTCTTTATTTAGTAATGCTTTTTGACTGAACTTCTTTCCTGCCACATTTCTTCTGACAATATTTCTAATTTAATCTCATCTTCCTTTTGCAGCCTGAACTAATCCTACTATTGCCTGTGAAATTTTTCAGTGTGTCACTGGGTCTGTCAGGAATCATCCAAGATCAGCATTAGAGGGACAATGGTTAGTTGCTATGCAAATGTTTCAAATGTGATACCCTTGAAAAGAAAAATTCCTTCAGACTGAGATTATATAGCAGATTTGACATTGCAATTGCAGACACATGAAGTTAATGAAAGATTCTTAGTGATTTTTTTGTGACCTTAGAAATTCCCTAATGAGAGATAAGCTTAGCAGTAGTTTGCACAGTTGAATACTTGTTTCCAAAATACAAGATTCACGTGGATTCCTGTAACAGGGTGAATACATAGTAAGACAATTCCAATTCCTTGCCCAGACCAGACAAAAACAATTTACAGCTCTGGTTCCTGTAAACTGTCTGCTTACTCTTGTTCCTCTTCTTTTTTTGCAGGAAAAAAAAAAATATATATATATATATATATACATACATACATACATATGTATATATATACATACATACATACATATATATATATATATATATATATATATATATATATATATATAAATGCATGGGAATATGTATCAAATTCTGTCCTTATGAGGATTTTCTTATTTTCCTATAATAATATTTGATTATTATTTAAATTAATGTTATGATCTAACCCTGGGTGATAAACAGGAAGAATAATAGAATTCAGGTATTCTACCCATTTGTTATTAAGCTTCCCGGAAAAACAAACAAATAAATAATTATTAGAAAGACAAATAGATTGTAGGATACGGTACCAAAAAAAAAAAAAAAGAAAAAAGTTTGAGCTGTGATGAAAAACAACAGGTGTGACATCTTTTTAAGGAAAAAAAAATGCAGTTCCCATTTACAACAATTTCCACAAATTGCCATTAGGATGAAAAAAATGCATTTTCAACTTTTATCATAACTGTATTATAAAAAAAAAAAACTGTCGGCCTGGAAAGTTTAACTAAAGTTGTTTTTTTTTCATCTAGGATACATCAAGAAATAAATTAGAAATTCAAGCCAGTTCATATTTTTCCTGTTAAGCTAATTTTATCATCATCTAATCTTAATACAGTTACCTATTAAAAAAGAATAAGCAATCTACAGGGATAGTTTTCATATGAACATGTTATAATCTTATATGACAGAGTACAGCATAATTACAGTGATACAGTAATATTACTGATGATATCCATGTTAAACTCTTCAATAAAATATTCACTAGGTAAATAATTAACCTTCAAAAAAATTAAGGAAAATTATACCTACGTAATGAGTGAGGAAACAGCCTTTTGAGGGAGTTTCCAAACTTGAAGATATTTCATACATTAATATGAACAAAAATGATATTTTTATATATTATTAAAAAAATGTCAGTGAACAAATCAGGCAGGTTTATATAGAGGCAAGGCAATGTCTTAAATAGATATAATGTTAAATGCCCTAATAACAACTTTATTTTATTCTAACAGCAAACTATTCTACCTGTGCAGACACAACAGTTCAACTAAATAGCAGAACATAATTTGAGATGAAACCCCAAACATGTCAGTAATTCTATCCCTTGTTTATTTTCTCATTTGTCATATCCAGTTCATAGTGCAGAATCTAAACATAATTACAAGAGAAAGCAAGATGTAAGCAATAGCCTAGTTTCAATACTGACATTCTAAAAGCTGAGAAGAGTAAGATTCCCCATGAATAATGCAAAATTTAATGCTGGGGTTTCAAATTGCTCTGGATAATTGGACCACTTACATAAGAACTAAAATCCAAATTCAGGAGCAGGAACTTTAACAGTAAGAGCTGGAAAGGTGCAGATTTAAAAGAACTGAATTTCCATTCATCACAAAAGGAGTCAGAACCGCTCAGGAGAGTGCAATAAACTTACAGAACCGGAATTCTAAGGGAAAACAGGAAAAAAGATCATGATGAAGAAGAAAAAGTAATTAGCAGGTAAGTACAAGCTAGAGCATGACGACTAAAAATAAAATGTTAGACTAAAATTGCAGAATCATTCAAAATGAGAGGGTGGTGTTGGTTTAGAGTATTTCATTCATTTCCAAGGATAATTAAAGTGAGAACATTAAAACTTCATACATGTTTACACCTAAATGGTGCAAGCTAGGACAAGATCAAAGGAATAAAACTCAAAAGCAATCACATAGTAGCAGTGAACATTCATGACACTTGTTAGTGCTGAAAACTGAATTTACAATGTCATAGTCTTCACCCTGGAGCAGCCAGCACATCACATTCTCTGCAGAAAGTCCAAGATCCACCATCACTCAGTGCTCATGATAATCTGCATTTCCCGACATTTACTAGAATGAAAATGATAGGTCCAACATTCGTTCTTTTTTTTTTTTTTTTTTTTTTTTTTTGTGACTGCATAGATCTAAGCATAGATATTGCTCTTCATCCTAAGGAAAAATGAGTAATTTAAATTATTATTAGTCCTATTATCATATTTCTTGTTACAAGTGCAATCCAGACAAACTGTAAAGAATTGTTAAGTTAGAATCACTGATTGCTTTCCCTGCTACCAGCTTGGACAAAAGCTTTGGATCTTCCTCCTTTACCATTACAGCTTAATTTTAGGATCCTTATGTCTGGAGACGTGATTGTTATGTCTTGGTAAATGCAAGTGGTGAGTTTCTTCTGGCAGGTATACTTAGGTATGGAGTTTCTGCTGGCAGATCTGAGGAAACACCTAGAAGCTTACAAAACCAGGAAGAAAGCCAATATGAGGCTGGTAATTAACCTTCTAATATAAAAAATAAACTCAGATCTTTAGAAAGTATTCAGAATTCCAAAATTAGTTAGATTTTACACTTGTCATTCTCCCGTTCTGGGAGAGTGCAGTATACAGAAGTAAGATACAAACTGTCCTATGGTAATAAGACTGAAAAAGTGAAGGTCACAAAACACATGTTTTGAAAGTCACAAAGGACCAAAAAAGAAGTTATTGAGCAGCTAAGGTTATTTAGGCAACTAAATATACTCATACAGTTTTTGTCAGGTGCATAACTGATGAAAAGAGAGAAAGCAAAGAAACAACAAAATATACTTTATGATTAAAGTTGATGATTAAATATCTTAATTAAAACAATTCCAAAGAATGTATGTGATGAGTTCATGTTTATTCCATGCCAATCTTTTTTCCAGAACCCAGTTCAGTATCAATCATTGCACTGCCAAAGCCCATTTCATCTTATGTCCTTCTGCATTTTCTGCAGAATGCGAAATAATTTAGTCTAGTATTTCCATCGTAGCCCACTTCATTTCTCAGATTGTATGTAAGAACAGTGATGTGGTTCAGAACTCACATAACTGCAAGTGAATGTTTAAAATGTAAAATAGATTACCGGAATTTTTTCCTAAAGGAAGAAAACAGCTTGTGATTACCATCCCCTTTGTGTGATTCAATTTTATTATTATTATTATTATTATTATTATTATTATTATTATTATTATTTAACAGAAAAATATAATTCTAAATCAAGCTTTGGCTGGCATTGACCTTTAAACTAACAAAAAAAAGTTTGTAGGTGTTCAATTACCATAAATTACAGTAATATCATTGATTGCCAAATCATTTAGAAGCATTCAGTAATTAATCTTCAGAACAAGAAGAATGTGAGGAAAAAAAATGACAAGAAATAAAACTACAGTTTTGCAGTGTCATAATTGAATTACAGCTCTGAAAGAGTTGTAGTTAGCACGTAGGATTTGTGTTCTACTTTCTTTTCCTGTGTACAGGAAAGTATGACACTGATGGTAATTTTTGCAAGTTTATATATTGCTTTCCGTGTTCACAAACAAGTTCATAATCTAACTAATAGTTGCAGGCATTTTTCTGTCAAATTAAAACAAGATGCCTTTTCAGAATTCTACTTAACCTTTGCTGAGTAGCACTGCATGTGTTCCCTACCAGCATTGTTTTCTTGTATTAGAAATGGGAACCTGGAGAACACTGAGACACAGTTATTTGCAGCCCTGATATATTCAGTGAGTCTTACAATTACAAAGACAAACTCACTGTCCTTTACTGATTTATTTTTTCTTCAGGTCAAATTTCATTTTGAGAAGATCAAGTCAGCGTCACAGACCTGCTGACTACATCCTGGATCCCTGTCTTTTCTCCACTTTGTTCAGTTTTGCTGAACAAGTGACACTTTTTCCCATGACTCACAACTCCTCCGTAAAGACTCCTCTAGGTTCTCATAGATTATTTTGTACAATTTCTAGCACCTTAGTAGTAAAAGTACATATTTCTATTTTCAGTTCAGAAACTTTGGTATCTTAGTATCTTCTAGAAAGGAAATGCCATAACAGAGAGAGAAAAAGAGAGAGGAAGGAAGAAAGGAAGGAAATTCTGCATATCAATAAAACACATGCTTGTTAAGCTGTGAAAAATATCTGTGTATTTAGAAGACAGATTTTCTTACTTTTGCTTTGGTTTTGTATTTATTTTTATGTTTTCCTTTCTCTGACTTTTCAGGATAAGATGCAGGAACTTTTCTCACCTGAAACTGTTGATTAAAATTTAAGTAATTCCACTGCAGGTTTTAGTGCACTAATAAAGTTGCCAGTTGTTTTTGTTTCTGTTTTTTAATTCATCTGAATAATAACAAGCTGTAGGAACTGGTGAAACAAGAAACATACATTTTTTAAGCTTCTTCTAGTCGAGATTCCTGAGTTGACTGGTTCAGAAACTCATGGGAATTGTTAAAGTCCAGTTGAGCTGGGGTTCTCTCAAAGCCCTTCTCTGTCCCCATACCACCTACATCACTGTAGCCACTGCAGTGCTGATTTGGTAAGGTTACTTATTTATTTCAGGCTATACACTTTTTTCCAGAGACTAGCACTTCATTAGGGTAAAAAAGCTTCATTATGAAAGGAAATATTTACAGAGAATTCAGCTTATGAGTGGAAAAAATACTAACTTCATGTTTTCTAGCAGCATATTTCAAACATGCATATAAAGTTTATTTTTAAATGTTTTTAATTTCTTTCAGAAATTTTTCTCATTCCTCCCGATGCCTCCTACTTCCTTTCTAATTTCAGTTTATTTCTTAAAATCATTGGAAAGTTAAAGTACCAGGAAATTAACAAATTTTCTGGGAAGTCATGAAGACAAAAGTAGTAATAATCTTTCATTTTGGGTTCCTGATCCACAGAGTGAAATGAGAGAATGGATCTTATGATCAATATTGATGACACAGAAGTAATTACAAATGCAAGAGGCATATTCTAACAGAATGCAGGCATGTGTCTATTTCTAACATTTAGTTACTTTAAAAATATCACATTCTGTTTGTGAATTCTTAACTTTAAAGCTCTGCAAATGCCTTCCTTAAAGCTAATCTTATTATTTTGATTTCAAGAAAAGCTACCCAAAATTCTTTTGGTCATTGCTTTTGTCAAACAAACAAAAAAAATTCCAAGGGCAGGAGTCAGATTAAACTTAGCCAATTTGGTTTTTCCTTCTCACCAATGAATAATCAATAACTCTAGGCTGGAAATAACTGATGGAACTCAAAGGGATAATCCAAAGGATCTTTTTTACCAAAACTTAAGTATTCTTTAATAGAAAATTATATTTAAGGAGGTTTAAATTAACCTCCGCAACTCTACCACAAAAAAAAAACAGAACACATTTTTAACTGCAAGGATATTCCATCCTGTGAGCATCCTACTATGAAGAAAAGAGGAAGATTCTCCATTTCTGCAATTAGTGTCAAATGTATCTCTAGGAGATGAGCTGCAGCCAAATGCCATTTACAGAGCTCATGACAGGAGAAAGTGATGTGGTTCTAGAGTCTGCACTATTCAAATGCAGGTGATGTAATTGTCCCTTCCAGCCCTAAAAAAAAAATACATGAATCTACAGAAACTGCTAATTAAAAATTATATCGCTATTTAAATAATACTTCATTTTTAATGTGCTCTTAACAATTCATTTAATGAATGCCAGAGAGTTAAAAAAAAAAAAAAAAAAAAAAAGTACACTTAAATAGCAGATACAAATCTTGATCTGGTCTACAACTGCATAATGACTGTTTTTACTAAACTCCTGTTATGTGATGTTTCCTGAATTCTTTTATTTCTTGCGGATGTCCATGTCTCTTGGACAATGGCAATATGGTGAAATTGTAAAGCCTCAAAGGAAGAAAAATGCATTTGCTGACTTGATAAAGCTGAGGACATATTTGCTTCCCTCTGAGATACTGACATTGACTTTCCATATCAAGAAGATGCCCCCATATCAGGGGCAGCGACACTGCAGAAAGAGTGTGCAGGATATGATTTAACCAACTGGTATAGAATAACTGAAACTGACCCACTGCTTCATGTTGGGTGGACATTCATAAAAACAGTGGCCTATAACTTTGATTTTAAAAAGCTGTGTTAGACATTTGGAAAATAAAATTCTCTCTTCTCTCTTTAGAGATTTTCTCTGGGAAATGTAGACAGTTAACTATTACTGTTGATACATTGCTTAAATCAATTAAACATTAATTGCAAGTAGCAAGATTCATTTTGCCTACATCTAATAATAGAAGAAGAAATTCTATATTATGGGGAGAAATATAGACAGTAAGCAGGTGTGGATTTTAGATGAGATAAATAAGATCTTTAGAGTAGTATTTTTCCCAGCTTAGTAGAGAATCGACATAACAAGCCCAAGTACAGAAATATCTGAGTGTAAAACACACTATGGGAAACTACAGTATGTCTGGAGATTCGCTAAATAGAAATATTTTTTGAAATATCCTTTTTTTTTTTTTTTTTGAGTATTTTAAACCACCTTTCACTGTGAGGGATGAGTGTCCTTCCATGCTTTCAAAATGGGAAATGAACTTGATTTATAACAGTTACAGGATTCCATTATTTTTAGTTTCCATTTTAAATTCCACTGGTGGTATTTACAAGTAATAAGTAATAAAGCAAGCATCAGATTTACAAAGAAGTGCACAGCTTGTGGATAAAAATAGAAAAAAGCCTATATATACTGAAGCAGTTTGTGGTCACACCTATAAATATCCTTAGTTTTAAATCTTACCAATATAAGTATAGTTGTTATTGTAGTAGAGATTGGACTTTTTTCTTGTTTTAAAAGAAAATCACATGAAAATAGAATCTGTTTTTATTATATAAAGTCTACAAAGTCAGAACTGAAACAGGATTAAAATACGAAGAACTAAGGACATACAATTTTCAATCACTCAGTTGTTTTTTGTATTTTTACTGAATTGTTCTTGATGTAAGTACTGAAAGAAAAGGAATATCTGCTACTTTACTGCATTGCAATACACTATTACCTATAATAAAATGAAATTAGTTGTGAAAACTGATTTAAAATAATCAGTTTTTACTCAAACATGTTTCTATATTTTTTATAGGGAAATAAAAATTATATCATATTTTACAATGATGCAGTTAGCATGAGGCCTCATAAAAGCTGACATCACTGACTGATTTTAAAAATCTGGATTATCTATCCATGTCACTCTCCAGTGAGACTTACATGCTGTCTGCTAATGACTTTTTTTCCGTCAGATCTTTCATAGTTTCACTGACTGTTCTTAGAAATTTGTTCAGTGTCTAGAAGTCCCATAAGTAAACAAAGTGTAAAGATTTTGATAGCATATTCACCATAGAGTTGTTGAAGGAACACAGAAGGATAGTTCTTCTTGGTATCAGTTGTATGGATGCCTCTGCTATGGCCCTCAGCGTGTATTATCAAAGGTTTGGCCAGATGGCCACAAGTGCCATGGTGCTAAGCCAACTCGCTCTGCAGGAGGGCTCCTCTTGAACTAAAACGAAGAAATAGTGTGGGTGTGGGTTTCTTACCTCCCTGCTTGGAAATCTATGCTGAGAACCATGTTAAAACAGTAAAATGGTGCGCTGAGTTTGACTGTGCCAGCTTGGCTGGAGCTGATAATCAAAATAACATACATTCAGCAATAAAATATCTGTGGCACCAAAGAGCATTCATTCTTCTAAGAAATGAGATCATTAAAATGTTAAGTATGAACCACTTAATGAAAGATGTTCAGTGGTGCTATTGCTGCATATGCTGTACCTTACAAAAATGTAAAAATAAAAGAGAGAAGAGTTAAGAAGGAAACACATTACTCTTTCCTCTAACCAATGAATAAACAAGGTCTGGATAGAAAATATGACTTACCTAAGGTCACACAGGAAGTCTGTGACAGAGTCTGAAATTGAAATTCAATTTCCTGATTCCAGTCCCCTGCCTCAGTTATATGAGGACCTTTCCTCCCTGCTTGATTTAATTTTTTGATTAATCTTTTTATATTCTGAAGCATCTGGCTGACTACAAAACAAAATTGTTCATATGATTAATGTAAATAATTTGCTTTACACTTTGATGATATTTTCATTACTCACATATATCTTCAAGATATTTCAAATGATGTACCTGAATAGGTACATTTGATTAATGTATAAAGATGATAGGGTTTTCTTAATCAATTTGCATATAGCTGATCAATTTTCAAGTGAATGTAACATTATTTTACACAGAAATTAACCTTGGGCACTTCAAATAGTGTCTCTGCATATGTACTTCATTATCTGTAATTTACATGCTATGTCATTTGCTACTAATTCCTCTGAGAACATAATCATAACAGTGAACAAGAAGCATACTGATGTCCTCTACAGAATAAATCTAAGAATAAAGAGGGAAATGGTTCACACAATCCAAATTTCTGTTTTTCCTCCTGTTGCTGAAGATGAAGTTGCTGTCCTCACTTTCACTAGCATTATAGTGTCACCTCAAGGCAGAATAACAACATGTCAGGATTATTCACAAGTTCATCACATGCCTCACACAGGAAAGTTATTAATTAAGCCAGAAGAACAGAAATTCAGGTCAACAAAGATGTAAGCCTGTAATCTCTTCAAGTAGTGGTCAAAAATGATAGGCACTAACTCAGTAGGATGAATCAAACTGGCTATTTTCTTTATTAAGTGCTATATATTTGTATTCCTCTGCCAGAACTCCAAATAAGAAGAAAAGGATTGGCGAGGGCTGACAACTGTCCTGAACAAACAGAAAATTTTAAAATACTGCGGACCTACTCCACAGTACAAACAAATGCACGCATTGGTATAGGATCAAAATATTATCTTGACAGCTTCCCAGTATAAATAAATGATTAATGAATCCAGTCTGCATCTTTGATTTTAATCACAAATTACACAACTACTTTAAACATGGAAGAACTTGTGTAGAATAGATTTTTTTTCTGCCTGTGGAGGAAGAAGGGCAGTAAGAACATATACTACCCTGATCTGTGATCTTACTGTTTTTTGTGTATCTTGTTATTGTTTGTGAGAGACTAAGTTCCCTAGCAATTGCTTCTGGCACTGCTCTTGTTTGTAGATGTCAAGTAATTCTGTAAAGGACAAGAAATCATCTGACTTGTCCAGGTGAACATTCACAAAAACTAAACCAGTAACATAACAAGTTGTTGAAAAAAAGATGTGAAAATCCACAGACCTTATTTAACTCATAAATAATATTTGTATTTAATACAAATGGAATAAAATGAAGAAAAGCTTACAAATCATCTCTTCTTAAAAATATTTAGCTATCATTTGAAGGAATCAAGATAGCTGTTGATAATTATAAAGTGAAAAAATAACATATGTATGAGGAAGTAAATGGCATCAAAGAACTGAACTCTGCACATAAAACTGTGAAAATAGTTCATAAAAATTAAATTTTATTTGCCCAGAATTTTCCAATATCAACAGTAAATGGCTGAGACAAGTAGATAGGAAATTAATAAGTTCATGAGCAAAATATTTCACTGATTTAAAAAAAAAATAAAGTTCCCCTGAATTGCCTGATGTTTGTATATGTTGGTGAACTTTGCCAGACAGAGATTATATAGAGATTTTTGGTTAACTGATTCAGCAGAGTTAATGTAAACTTCATTTTAGAGTATATAACAACACGTATGCAGGATTACAATGGTGATATATTTTAGTTATATTTTTATATTTTTTTAGATATATTCTCTGTAGAAGTCCTTGGAGATGTGCATAATGCTAGAGAATATCGTGCATTACATACACACACTGAAATGATTGGGCAAAAATGTTGGAGAGCATTTTGTTTTAAGGAACTAAGATTAAAACATATTTCAAAAAAATTAGGGGGGTAGAGACAGTGAGAGAGCAAGGGAGGTGGGGAGGAATGTCCTTTGGTTTTGCTCCACCATGCTCTACATAAATAAAAAATTCTAATAGTTCTATGTAAGTAATTTCTTTGTGCTCATATGGAAAAATCAGGAGACCACTGTCTGAGAGAAAGATATTTCTAGTGTACAATATCTTCTGGAGTAAGTGCTTCACTAATAATTCAGACTCATCCCACCTACAATCTTTACCATCCCTATTTCTGCATGTGTTTGCATTACTAAGGAGTAATTTTAAAAGAAAATTACAAATCTCAGGGGAAAGGGAAATCAGACTTGACAGCTAAAAAAAAAAAAAAAAAAGGACACATGGCTTAAGATGTTCACAATTCATTTGACCTTTCAGTGGCCACCAGATCAAATGAGTAACAGATCAAATGAGTAGCAGAATAAGATCAACAGGGAATAATAGATACAGCATAAATTATTTCATTCATGGATCTTGAAGGTCAAGCAACTTGAACAGAGTACTCTATACTCTATAGATTTTTTTTTTCTTAATAGTTAATCAGTATGCATAAAGAGTATACATTCCTATATCCAAAAGATGAATTTATTTGCTGTTGTCCCATTATGGGGATAAAGAATGGATTAAATCTATTATTTGTACTTTAAACAAGAGTATATACAGAGCTCTCTGTCTTTCTAGGAAAAGAAATCAGGGATGTATTTGTAGCACCTGTCTTCAAGTATTTACACTACCCATACACATTATTCTTCTTAAACTCTTCTTGTAATCAGTGGAAAGAAACAATCCTCCAAAAAGGCAATTTAAACCTTCTTAGATTTCTACTCTGAACTAGTGATCCCAGAGCACTTTTGTGCCATTCAGTTTGAATATTATCCCAACAGCATAATATCAGACAGTTAGGTCATTAGACAAAGCAAGTAGATGAACCAGATTTTTTGTTTTTCTTGTTGAGTTTCACCTGGCATCAGGACAGCAGACTGAAAGACATATATAAGTATGATTCAGAAGATAGAATTTCATCTGAATGTCATCTGAAAAAAAAGATAGGGCTCTGCAAAAACAGGCTATTCCTTTAACAAGAATGGTTGGAATTAATACCCATTCACAAGATGAGTTTAAGCACATTTCAAAACCATTCAGCAATATGAAAAACAGGCCTGAAAGATCTGAGAGAAACAAGATTCACTGTAAAACTTCAGCAGGATGAAATTTAATTTTAAAATAACTTCTACACCAAAGATGAGCAGTCTTGGAGTTGTGCATATTCATTTTCACCTTTTCACAGGAGATTCTAAAGGCAATATATTAGTGTTAGTAAGCAGACTTTCTGATTGCTGACACTGGAAAGCAATCTCTTTTATTGAGAAGTTGGATGAAAAACAAAATTAATTAGATAATTCCACTCATATGTATTCTCAAATATTAAAAATAAATAAATAAATAATGCTGAATTCAAACATACAGAACTATAGAACAGCTTGAGTTGGAAGGAATCTTGAAGATTATGTAATTCCTCACAGCTGTGGGTGTACACTCACAGCCTGATCTACAAGATCAGGTTGCTCACATAGTTTCCATTATCATTTTTGCAATATGTTGATCAGAAAGGTCTTCTAGCTTAAAGAGAAAATTAAACTAACATCTAGGGTCTGTCTGCCGTAAAACAAGCACTTGTATTGGTTTCTACAAAATAACATTAAAATATTTAGGACAACATATATAACCCAGTTTGAGCCCCATTTGAGTATGTATATATGCATTTCTGTAACACTTTTTACTTACTTTTCCACCCTATATATCTGAACAAGAGATGGTGTAGAAATGGGCTACAACAGGGCCTGTGTCCCTTAGCAGCTATGTCCATGGAAGGAGAAAGGAGAGAATAAAAACTAAGTATTGCCAAATACTGTGTATCAATTAGCACCACTGCTTCAACGCAGTTTCTCATCACAGAATGTGTTAAAAGGTATTCCTTGTTTCATCTCTGAGATATAATTTATTTCACATCCTTAAAAATAACCAATTCATTTCACTAACACTTTAGGATGAATTGCTGATACCCCTCCTAGATCTCCACCTGTTTTTCTGATGAATTAACAGAAAAAATGTTTGATAAATACAGTGCAGGTTCTTGTATGACAAGCAGTAACTGAAAAATAGGGTATGATGACCTGGTTTGTCTCCTCTGAAATTGTTAATCGCAGAGAAAGGATCTCTAGAATCTTTATGCATTGTTTGCCAGGGCAATTACAACTGACCAAACACTTGGACATAGTGGTAATAATTGTTAAAGGAGAAATAAAGAGATCATAGACATTATGGGGAACCCCAGGTTCAAGCAAGCTGTTTCATATTCCTACACTTTTACATTTTGTGCTTAATGTTAAATTAAAAAAGGAGGGAATGAGAGAATTTAATATATCAGAACACTACTGTGCAACAATTAAAAATAATAATGGGCTATTTCCTTTAGAAGATGGTTTGAATGTCAGAAACTGAGACAGAAAGGTTGACTGGCTTGTTCCAGGCCACCCATGAAACCTGTGCCACAGCCACTGTCTCAAAGATTAACGTCAATCTAATTCGTCTACAAGGTCACCTTTCTTCTTGAAGGCCTGGATTTACAATATGCATTTTGCATTTCAGTTAAGAATTCACATCCTGCAATACTAACTTAAATTAACAAATTTAACCATTTATTCTTCTTGCTTTTACATGACTCTTCTGTAGCTCATAATCAGTAAAATCAGGCTGCGCTCACATTGAAACTCTTACAGTCAGTTGGATATAGTGTTTATAGCTGAGCATAAACCTCTGAAAATGACAAGTTTAAATGCCCAGCCTTTCATGCATAACTCTAAATAATGAAAGATTCCTGGCATACTCAGTCTCTCATTGCCATCTAACCACTTTTGTTCCATTCATTAGTGGAACATCATATAACTTAACAAAAATTAACATATGTAAAGAATGTCATCCCAGTGGGATTTCTGGAACAAAGGAGTATTTTTCTACACTTGGCAGTTTTGGTAAGATCTCATTTTCTAATCTACAGTATTTGTTGACTTCACAAAGAAATGAATTCTTTCTTCAAATTTTTAACCAAATGCCCATTCTTTGGCTTTGTGTCTTGGCCTTGTGAATGCTTTAAATACAAATAAATAAATAAATAAATAAATAAATAAATAAATAAATAAAATCCCACCCTCCAAGTTTCTGATAGCTTTCTTTTAATAGTTCTGTCCCTGAGGGTCTCAACTCATTATTGAAATTGTTTTCTTTAATGGTCATTCTGTGCTTTTCCCCTGCATTATTTTACTTGGAGCGGTGAATGTATGCCAGTTCAAAAATCAAACACTAGGGCAAATGCTACAAACACATTTCCCAACATGTGGTCAGCATTTAGACAAGTACATAAAGCAGAGAATTATTTTGAGCACTAGGGAGAACACTCTTCATTCAGTGTTACAGTAGATAAATTATCCATCTCATAATTTAGATTATGGTGACAGTTTCATCATGTATTTCCAGTGCCCAAAGATACTAATAACTGTTGTAGGTTTGTCCCATTCAGCATACAAACTAAATTCTGCAATTCGGATGAATGCTGAACAGACACAATGAAGGGCAGATGTGTTCTATAGGATCTTGGCACTGTCAACTCTTACAACATTTGAACTTTGAATTTATTTCCAAAGCCTGAAAGCCTAGTTAGCTGACACTTGGGAGGGAGGGAGCGGGAGAGGATCTGATTCTCCACTCACACATGTTTTAAACCACTGTTGGATTGCTGATTTCATTAGAGTCACTTCTGATTTACATGGCTGTCAGTGACAGGATCCAGTCTATATAAAAATGAATTAATCTAAGGAATATTCTGCCAGAGTTCTGATGTTACACCCAGCAGGAGACTACCAAAGTTATAAGCTGGGAAAATCACTTGCTGAAGAAAGACAGACTGAGAATCTATCTAAAGGAACAGTGGTTACAAAGTGAGTGCCTTAACGATCAGTTTTAGGGATTGTTTGCTAATTTTTTTTCAAGGTTAGTGCTGAAGTTATCAAAAAGTACTTTACTGAGTGTTATACTGAATTCCAAATCTTTTAGAACCTCACAATTTCTCAACAGACTGTTCTCCTACCAAGTGGTGATACTAAGTGTGCTTCAGTCACTCTTCTGTAAATACATGCTGTAATTTCAATTTTCCATCTATCATCATGTACTGAACAAATCTTCATAATATATTAAACAGTAATACTTTCTATGGAAATTGATCCATGAGAGCTGAAGTGACACTGCACTGAGTTATTTACTTCATCAAGCTTTAGGCCATCTTGAAGACCTAACTTCCCACTACGGGCAATGGAGAACAGACTTAAGAATAATTCAGAGACAAATAAGATTCATTCTGAAAGGATCTGTCTGCTTAAATTGAATGAGTTCATTTGCTCACATAATTAGGCAGCTGAACTAGGATTGTCCAACTGTATGTTACCACTCTTAATCTGATGTTATGAATTCCTGTTTTGGTACCGTGTAAGTTTCCTGCACAAATTCTTTCATTAAGTTGGTTGTGGTTGCTGAAAACATGAGAGTAGACATTTCACTTTCTCTAACTGCTCTTTGAAAGGCAACATGAACATCACAATTCTTTAAACAGATTTACTTCACTTCAGGCCAAGTCAGTGGACTTTGCTGAATAAAACCGACTTTGTCTTTCTGGTTTCCATCAAGTTTTTATATGTATTAAAATGTTAGGTATGATATCATCTTTCAAGGCCACTTGGCATTGTTGGGAGAGGACTCACAGATTCTGTTTCTATGGGGAAAGAGCTCAGAGACTACTAAGTGAGCCTAAAGAAAAACTCATCCAAAGATCACTGAACTTCTAGCCTCTACAACTCCAGGATCAAGAACAAAGAACGAAGATTGTGCCCATTGCACCAGAAAGGAAGACAAGTTAATTTAAATTATTTATCATTTGATGGGCATTCCCTCATGAACCTGAGGCATATGATCTAAGTTCCTCAAAGCAGGAAAATGCGATAGACTTTTTAACCTTAATTTACCGCTCTACTTTTCAAATTAATTTTACTTTTATTAATGACAGAGTATCTGGTTCAGCTCCTACTAACATCCATGGAAAAACTAGAGGAAATTTGGAAAAAATCAAGCTCAGCAAAACCAGCAAATCACTATTCACTTACAACTTCACTGTCAACTGTGTCAGTGACTGTCTTATTATTTAAATACAATGAATTACAAATTAAGATGCACACACAAATCCCTAAGTAAGACGTGATTATTGTTCTGAACACGTTCAGTAAAGACTTCATGCTAAAAGCATGAAAGAGCAGCAACTCCCAGGAGAGCAACTGCACTTAGTCTTCTGAATCACAGAATCATAGAACCATAAAAACTGGAGAAGACTCTCAAGATTAAGTGCAGCCATCAAAGATCAATTTTTAGATTCCGTTAAGGTTATTAACATGCTGTATATATTTCTGCAAGTCTCGATCTAGAAATTAATAGTTAAGGTTCTAGTCAGATTACTCAATTTTTATGTTACTCATCAGATAACTCAAAGCACCACCACACAAAATTGTGGAAACTTGGCTGCAACCTGAGTAGCAAGAGCAGTGTTTCAAGTCCTGCTTTCTGTCCCATTTAGGAAAGCTAATCTCTCATTGTAATCATGATAAAAATTGTCAGTACAATGTTAAATCTGATATAAGCAGTCATTTTAAAACTCATCCTGGAAATAACCATTTGGGAAAAGATCCACACCCTTCTTCTACAGCTTGAATAAGATTAAATTTGCTGAATTTCCCTAATGTAACCTGCTTAGAAGAGCCTCTAACATGTAATGAATTTACACTGCTGTTGATGCCTCAATGCTCCTCCTCAATGGAACACAGAGAATAAACCAACAGTCTTTCTTGTAAAAAGGAAAAAGGAAAAGAAAAAGAAAAAAGGAAAAAAAAAAAAAAAAAAAAGAATCACAAAGGAAAACCATGTGAAAGGCAAAGAGGAAGTTCCTGTTCTGTCTGTACCATGCTCTCCCGGCACATGAGGGTTATTATCAGGTAAGAGTGAGAGTTGCCTGGAAAATAAGAGGGTTTTTATCTAATCAATCCCATACTGGGAAGGAAGTTACTGAGAAGTACCTCTGTCCCACCCACATTGTCAACACAGTTTTAGAAAAGCAAAGGCTTTTACTCCATTGTGCAAAATCAAAGGCCCCTTTGAGGAAGTCTAACCCCATTGTTCTACATCTGATCTGGAAAAATAAACAAGAAAAGTTCAAAAGAAACATGTCTTCTGCAAACTGTGGTATCCGTTTTTATTGCCTATCTGTCAAGGAAATGAGTAATTGTATCATGCTGGAAGTGATTAAAAAATCACAATGGTTTTTTTAACTTTGCACTCTGGAATGAAAATTATTGCAAATCATTGTCATGCAAATTATATCATTGTAATTGAAAATCATATTTTGCTGCCTTTTACTTCCTTGCACATTTTCAGAAATAATAAAAAACAATAAATATGAAATACAATAAGACTTGTCATCTCCTCTCCTGCTTCAGCAAAGTTTTCTTTATATGTTCATCTGAATTTATATAACACATTTATATTGTAGTTCATACAGATTAGTCCATCTATAATTTGCATCAGTAAAAGTAGTGCTACAAGTACTTTGCAACATAAAACATTGATTCAACTCCCTTTAAAATCAATGTGTAATATCATAAATCTGACAAGTAATTTAGAAAGTATTATAGTACATATAAAATAAATGATAAATATAGGCCTGCTGTTTGTCATTTAAAAATGACCTCAAGAGAACAGTAAATATATATAGATTTTGATTCTATCAAATTTAGATTCCAATTTAGATTCCACACTAAAATCACAGCAGGAAAATTATCTTTCAAAATGGATTTTTACCATTGCATAGTTCATACATGAAATTGTTGTGGGCTTTTTTTGCTTCACATTAAATACCAGTGAGAGGAGAAAGAATCCTGTCTTCTGATGCTCACCCACATATATCTGAAACATTTCAGTATCAACATTTGCTTTTCAAATTCAGTAGAGGAAATAATGTGATACACTGATTGATAGGTCAAGCTTAAAAATTTGTACTCTATAAAGCTGTATGAAACTTTGGTGTAGAGCAGACTAAAATACTAAGAACTCGAATAAATAACAATTATTTTATGTCTGTTAAGCTGGAAAATATGAAAAGGTCTTTCTTGTTTGAAAAACAAGAAAATAAGTTGACTAAATATCAAAGTGGACAACTGCTAGGAAACTGAAAAAGACTAAGACACCAGATTAAAAATATATATATTCTTTGAATGTTTATGAATTAAACATAATACATAGGTGGAATAGTGATCAATTCCTCTATTATATTTAAGGACAACCTTACATAAGAAAATACTACAAATGCATTTTATCTTAGCAGTAAAGAGATGAGCATTCTTCCCTCTACTTCACCACAAAAGAAAGCATGAGAAAAAACTTCTGCAGTCCTTACATTGGAATCTTTTTTTCCTCAGGAATTTGGTCACTGACTGAATTTGACATGTTGATTCTTGTGGTTTTAAGCTGCTTTTTTTTTCTTTTTTTTTTTCCCCCTTTATTTTACACATTCCAGTTTCTACACCAAAGGCCCTTACCCAAGCCTTATAGTGAGTAGAGGTGTAGGAAGCTCAGGCTCCACCTACCATATGAAGTTTCAAAATGTATAACACTGCAATGAAAAGAAGATAATACTGCTCTCTGTAGCATCACAGAAGGGAAGTGAGATGCACCTTCACTGTGAATACAGACCAATTTTTAGCACTGAACAGAATGCTTTCATTCCCTAGCTGCATAGCCTATCTTGTGTTCCTAGTATTGTTTAAGATTTAGCATGGCATCTGCATCTCACTTGCCATTTACAGGAAACTTGGAAACTTAAGAATAAATTTGGTAAAGGCACTAAAAATCAGGGTGAGTTCTGACTGGAAAGCTACTCACTTTCTCACCACCTAATATATTAACTCTTCAAAAAAAGTCAGATTTGAAAATATATTGTTTTTAAAGTTAATGCTCAGAACATGATGTAGCAAACATCTGAAGACATCTGACACATATCTTATGTACAGGAAGCTATATTTTTAGGATGAAAATGAATTTGCTTTTCTTTGTATACCTGTGCACTTATCTCAGAAATCCAAAATAATGGATGACATGTAAATCCATATTTTGTAAGGTGCTAGAAGTACCATCAAGACTCAGTCTCCGGCACAGTAAATACTCTGAGGATATGTAATTAAGGCACTCTCTACTCCAAATAACTCCTAGTCTAGATGCCATATGAAACAGATGGATAACAGATACATGTAGGTTTTCTACAAGGCTTAGTGTATTTGTTTTTTAACCAATTGTCGAAAATCTATTAGCCTAGTAATGTGTGCCAGTGCTAGATGGGAAAAAAATTGCAGACACAATACAGAAAAACTCTAAGAAGTGACTTTTTGCCTGAGGAAGAAAGAGATAAGCAGGTAGTTGTGATTGCCACCATTGGTAAAGAAAAGATTGGACCCTGATAAATTAGTGACACTGATAGTGTGAAACTGAAAGCTTAGGGCTTGTAAAAGAGAAAGGGACAGAAAATGATGAGGTGGGGGAAGGAACATTCACAGAAACACATCAAACACAAATTTGGCATGGCTAGACCATAGTTAGATCAATGAATGATGTAGCAACATCACTGTGAACTTGTCTCCATACTGTATTATACTCAGAATATATTTTCTGTGATAGTTTCTGCATCATATACGTACTCTTGTTAGGGAAGGCAGCTTGTGTGACAAGAGTATCTGATAATGATAAATTTTATAATTATTGTCTGCTAACATTTTATGATAAATGTTCTAAATCTTTTCCTTTTTTTTTTTTTTTTTAATTCAAGTCTAGTCGACATATTGAAATAACCCAAGCTACCTAACTGTTCTGTAATCAAATCACTCCATTCCTATCAAGTAGGAAACAATCTCCTGATACATTACCGATCCTTTCTTTTTAAAGTGAGCTTGGAAAGTTGTTCTGCCATTTTTGCAATCTATCTGTGAGTGGAAAAGTAACACAGAGAAGTTACGATTACTGTCTAATACAGCTTTGTTGTTTAGGGTACCAAAAATGGTTGCTGAGACGTGACTGTTAAATTTATCCCCAAAATGAGCAGTAATGTCAGTGTGTAGATTTTTATTTTGTTTGACAGAGTAATTTAATACTAAAGGGGAAAAAGCTTCAGTTTTACATGGCATGTTTATTTTTAGATATTTCCCTCGTGCACTGTGTGCTCCGTCTAATAGGACAGGTTTCCTGAAAAGCACAAAAAAATCTTATAGAAATCTGATAAAATCTGTCGGAAATATTACTAGAATACAAGTTTTGGAAGTTCACTTTGATGTGTCATATGCAGTTTAAATTAATAGTGACCAAAGGTTATTAAAGAAAGTACAATGAGATACGAGCAGTCAACTCTGGGTTGCAGTACACTGATCCTGTAGTGAACAACTGATGTTGTTTTTTCTATTCTGTCCAAAGAAACAAAGGCAAAATTGTATTTCAAACCACAACTTCTATGAGTAAATAAAAAAGATCTTGGAAAACATGATGCAAATAAGCATGCTTCATGGAAATCTGCTTGAATCCCAGAACTGAAGAAAGCTCATCAAAATGGCCTTTACCTATGGATTCTCATTGTGACTTACTAGCTGATTGCTGGCAGAGGATGACAAGCAAGCAGTCTTCTCTTCTCTGGGGATTTGGGAAAAATATTTCCAAAATAAGGATAATAACTCTCCAGAGATGGGAACCTTTCACGTGCCATAATATTGCTGCTCTGCCCCCTGGTTCAGTGTGCAAGAAGCATCAATTACACAGCAACATGACCAGCAGGTCCCATCATCTTCTGAGCACTTCCCCAAAACCAACACTGTTGTCTTGTTTATTTGCACCAGGCAAGTCAGGCTGAACATGAACTGCCCATGTATCCTCTCTGCTTTTGCAGCTGTTGTTTTTATGAAATATGGCAGGCTGTCCTGTCTGCCCAGCTTTGGTCATATGAGGTCATGTTCAAGATTTACGCCTTGCGGCAGTGCCCAGCCCCCAGGGCTTTTGGGCAACTCAGCATCTGGCTTGCCATATTTGCAAGGCAGTAGAGAGGAATACAGTGAATATCATGCTCACTAGAAACTTATTTTTTAAACTTTTAAATCTCATGAAAGCAGCATATGCTAATTCTAGTGTCATTTCCCCTTTTTAAAAACAAACAAATGAACAACAAAAAAAGGAATTTTATTTCCTATTTCAGTTCTTAACTTTATGGCTTAAAAAGCATGGGTTTTTTTTGTTTGTTTTTTGTTTTTTTTTTTGTCTCAACATCTTGGTATACTGGATTGCATTTCTATTGCAATTCTAACAAATAATATCAAATTCTTTATGTACTTTTTGCTTGCTGTGTAGGAGTAAAAGCAGGGTAAGAAATGGATTCTCAACATTAATTTTAAAAGAAATTACTTATGTGTGGGTACGAAACACTTTTTTTTTTAACACTACAAAATTTAATCTTTATCAATATCTGTACTGAGGATATTGCAGCTAATAAAATCCTTTTTTTTAAGCCAAAAAAAAAAAAAAAAAAGAGGAAAAATAAATGCAGGTACTCCCTCCCTCCCTCCCTCCCTCCCACTCCAATCTCTAGTAAATGTAAAAAATTATCAAATGAAGTTGCAAAAGGCATAGTCCTTCCCAAATTAGAACATACTAGAATATGATTAAAATGTAAGTTTGAAAATTCTACATTTTCTTTGTACAGGGCAGAAGGTACAGCCTCCAGGCATCATGTGGAGGGAAGAAGTGTCCTTCAATACAGCTGCAAACCTTTAGCACAGGACAGTGCAGGGAGAACAGCTGGAAGCTCAAGAAAGAAAAGAAGCACCATGAATCACCCTTCCTATGCTGCTTCTGGAGCAGCAGCACTCTTTATTATGAGTTCAGAATAAGCTCCTACTCAGCCACTGTTTTTTTCTAATACAATATCACATAGTCTCAAGAACACTTGGTGGGAAAACAGCCAGCTCTTAAGGACTGAATATGAAAGAGGCATGAGAATTATCTTTATGCATGCAAAGAAGGGAGCAGTCTACACAGAGATGGAAACTGGGATAGGAAAAAAAGAGGATTAAACTGCAGCAAAGAAGACTAGAAGACTGCCATTAGATACTAGGCAGAACTTTCGAAGGGAGGACAGTAAAGCTCAAGGACAGATTATCCAAGAAGAGCTACATTCTGGCAGGTTCTGAGAGACATTTAGACAAGCATCTGACAGCAATGACATGAATAGAGCCTATGCAGCTTTGGTGCAAGAAGATGGGCTACATGATCCTTCCAGGTTCTTTCCAGCTCTGTGAATCTGTGCAAAACAATAGTCAGAGTTAATTTGCATTTACAGGTTTGTTTCTGCCAGAAATAAAGGCTAGAATAAGGTGTGTCTGAAAATGTGGCTCTTAATCCACCCACCAGCATAAGTCCTACTGCTGGAGTTTCTCTCCATGTCAAGCAGAAAGATTTGCAAGATCCCATCCAAATCACACAGACTAAAATGATTAGAATTCAGGGTCTCTGAAGTGCAGGATCAAGAGCTGAGTCAAGTCTGCTGGGGTTCAACCCGCGTTCTACGGAGCATAAGTATTTCATAACTGATGTTTAAACCCCTAACCAAATACAATTTTTGTTGGGAGATAGACCAGTGTGTGGTCAGATTTTATTGCATTTCTGTTTGAAATTCACTCTCATGCTTGAGAAATTCCTACATTTTTTACCAGCACAGAGCATCTGTTACACTGATCCATCTACCTCTACCTTTCAGGAGCATGTAAATGACAAGGCTTTCAGTGTTTTTCAAACATGATTCCATTGAGATCTGCAGATGTTTTACATTCATGCATGCTTGGTGTCTGTTGCTCTATTATTAATTCACTAATGCTTGTAACGTGCTTTGAAGATGAAAAACATTACATTGTAGAACTGCTAACTGATGTTTGGAAGCTACTCTTTCTGCTACTAAAGCTGTTAGAAAATATTCTTGGAACACATCCCCAAAGGCCCACAATGAGGAAAGGTCATCTAGGGCAGCACTTTATGCCGAAAGGAGTAAATTAGACTGAACTTCTAGAAATACACTCATTTTTAATGCAGAATGCTAATTTCATTAGAGGTATGAGAGCAATTTTTTTTCTTTAAACAAAGCATGTGTAACTATTAAATAGATCAAAACAGAAGAAATCAATACAAATAATAATTTACAACAAAAAAAGGTGAAAAATGTTTCCCACTAGCTTCTGGGAAAGCAGAGCACTATGATTTCTGTCCTTCACTCCCAATTAATTTGTACATTGGTGGGGGGGCTGAATTTGCATGTGAAAGTGTGTTTGGATGAACAGCCCTTCGGGCAGCCGAAGAGAATACAGAGAGGTTTGTGACGGGATTCAGTCTTCTATGACTGAATAGAAACATGAAGAGAAATATGGTGTGGGTTTTGCAGAGCTGTTGGTCTATTTAGCCTATCATTGCCCTTTTGTTGGATCAAGTCAGCACCCTAAATAAACATCCAAGAAAATCTCTGCAGGTAGGGCTTTGCCTCCAGGCTCCTGTATCCAGTGCCTGCTATGAGATAATGTCTGTATGGCATCCTCCTTGGTCTCCTCAGGCCCACCCTCCAGCTGTATTATATCTCAGAATTACATTTTCCTCTGCCTGCGATATGTACAGAAAGAAGAGCTTGTATTGATTTTTCACACACTGCCATCCTACCTGCACAAACGCATAGCGAGATCATCAGACACTTTGGGCGTTTTGCTACACTTCACACAACGCACTGCATTACAAAACAGTGCTCTCTACTACAGATTGCAAATGTTGCTGACCCAGTCTCCTGCCACCTCTGGAGAGCACTACCTTTAGGAAAAGCTTAAGAGAGCCTTTTGACACCGAGCAGAGGCAGGTCGGAGTGATCAGATAGAGTTTTGACCTCAAGTGCCAGATTTCTTTATCTGAGCAAATTCTGAGCAACAGTCATTGCTGAGCTAAAGCTCTACACTGAGCAGCAGAATGGAGCAGATACAAAACCCACCAGAGCTGAAACACTTCAGAAACGTGGAAGACAACTGGGAAAGTTTAAACAGTGCTTTATTGTGTATCTCTAAGTGATGAAAACCAAAATGAACACACACACACACGCACACACACAAAGGAATCTTTCTCTCTGACGATAGCTTGTTCTGAACCACTTGAAGATTTTAATAGTTTCAGTCAACTCACTTAGACAAGGCTAACACTGAAACCATGAGGTATGCATTTTAGAACTGCACTTCACATAAAAATAGAACATATGAGTTACCTAAATCTAATCAGAGTGTGCTTGTAGGAGTTGAAAAGTGAAGCGATTTGAGCCTCAATGATAGGGGGTGGAACACTTAATAAGAGGCAACACAATGAATGATATCAGAAACAAAATACTTAGAGAGAGGCAATTAATACCCAAATTACCCATGTAAATACCCAGCTTAACCCTGTAAAAAACAGTTCAAATTTGGATGGCAAAGGAAGCCAGTCACTTAAGCCAAAGCCTGCAGGCTCTTATCCAGACATAATGAATATGGCAAGAAATACAAAGTAAAAGAAAGAGCAAAGTGATTGGAAAGGTGAAAGTTCAGTGTTTATCCTCTGAGATACACCTCTGAGATACAATCCATGAAGCAGTGCATTTTAAGGAAGATGCAGAAAAGGAAACAGATTTGTGAAGACCTTCAGGAACCCACAGAATATGCTCCACATAGGCAAAGGAATTTATTTTTAAGAGCATAAAACAGTATTGCCAAAAGAGAACAGTGGAAAAAAAGAATTGTACAGTCTCCTGCACAGACTAGGAGAACTTTAACTATCATCTTCAAAACATCAACTGGTGCAGAGCAGGTCCACCGGCAGTAGCCAGTCATCCCCAGCCTGGATCACACAAGTGTCCATAGGGAGGGAAAAAAAGCATCTCACACCTCTGTCATGCACCTCTGATTCTGCTTCTGGCTGCACTGCCTGAGTTCTGATCTTGAGCACTGGCAAACAAACCTACAGGAATAGAGGGAATTGCTGCTGCACTCAGGTCCACGATCATAACTGATGACTGCTTGTAGCCTATGGTTTGTTTTTTGTTGTTTTGTTGTTGCTGCTTTTGAGTTGTTGTGACTTTTTTGTTTGGAATTTTTTTTAAAGGCAGAAGAGCTGAGGTAGAATACCTCTCACAGGAACATGCTCAAGTATCAGTCTCAGTCTAACAGACAAACATTATTTTCTGTGACAACTCCACAAATAAAGGAGATAAAGGAGAGGTAGCTCCATGCTGACCATGTTCCCTCCACTACTGCATCTACAGCCACACAGAAATTATGGTCCAACAGCCATTCTGTGAATGATACTATGTGCATGACTTGAACCTTTTGTCCTTATCTCTCCAAGTTGTATGGTTAGTTTTTCCATGAACATGTACTGGTGAGTATCTGATATAGCTTCAGATCCACAAAAATTTGCTTTATCAGGGGAAAAAAAACATAAGGATTGCTCACTGTGTGGTTACTTTATCTGACAGAAAGCCCCACAACAATATTTTCCCCTTGCCTCAGCCATTTATTTTCCCTGTCACAAGACTCACATGATGCCTGAGTGTCTTCTAACAAACTGATGATGCATGTTTGAAATGATGAAAACTCCAGAGTCATTGCTATCACTGGGACCATAACTTGGCTCATGGGAAAAAAAAAAAAAAAAAAAAAAAAGTTAATGGGGAAAAATAAATACTCAATTATTTTTCCTCTCAAAGTGAGAAGTTGGAAGTGATACAGGAGTACCTAATCCAAGTCTAATCCAGAGTCCTTTTTGACAGTACCAATAGTTGAGAAGAGAAAAACGAATGAGGACAGAAAAAGCATGCTTGCCCAAGAGAAAGAAAAAAAATTATGCAAACACATTTTAGACTGAGTATTTCTACAGATTCCAGTAGATCCATTTCAGAGAACCAAACTGAGGCTGATTATTGGAAAACACAGATTGTTCTAGAAAGTAACCATATTCAAAGGTAGATTACATTCAAAGATAGGCTATATTCAAAGAGAGATAGTGGTCTTTTGATATCTAAAGGGAGGCTATAAGAAAGAAGGGGGCAGACTCTTCAGCAGGGTCAGTTGTGGTGGACAAGGAGAAATGGTTTCGAATTTAAAGAGGGGGCATAAGAAAGCACTGCATCAGGTTGCCCAGAAATGGGGTTGAAGCCTGTTCCTGCAGACATTGAAGGTCAGGCTGGACAGGGCTCTGAGCATCCTGCTCTAGCTGTAGATATCCCTGTTCACTTCAGGGGAGTTGGACTAGATGGCCCTTAATGGTCTTCTCCAACTCAAAAGACTCTATGATTCTGTGATTATTAGTAGAAAGGCATCAAATGCTTACTGGAAGCTGGAGTGTCTGACTGATGAGATGCCAATGATACCTCCCTGTATTTTACTCCATGTTACTATATTGTTTTATTATTTTCTCAGAGCAAGGTTTTAAAATTAAGTATCTTTGTGCTTCAAAAAGCGATCACTGTGATCCCGATAGCCACTGGTTTGGATTGCTTAGTGGTTGATTCTGAAGCAGTTCCATACTGCTTATGCAGTTCTGACTGTTTCACAGCTTTAAAAAAAAAATTAAATAGTAATTTGAACAAATAATAATGAGACCAAACCTGAACTTCCCAAGTCATACTACACAGTTCAAAGAACCAGGGCAGAAGCTCAGCATTATGTTTAGGAAAAATTTGCTCTGAATTCTATACTTCAGGTCAGTCTTCTGCATAGGAACTCATAGGGATCTACTACTTTGCCATATAATCTGTCTTCATTTGTAATATCCATTAACTAAAAGCATTCATAGGATTTTATAATGTTACTTTAGGACACTGAGTTCTACAGGGAGAAAATGAAGTGAATGTAATGGCAAATGACTTTCAAAATATTCTACCCTGTGCCTTTAAATTTCAGACTCTGAAAAAAAAGCAAAAGAAAAAAGAAGCACTTGAAAGGAGGAGATCAGCCTGTGACTGAAAGTCCAGCTGTGTAAACAAGTTTAGTGACTTCTTTTATCTCTAATTGGTCTTTTACACTGATCTTTCTGGTGCCAAAATCACACACTTCACATTAATTCTTCAGTAATACCGGATGGAGTTGGTCAGAAATGTCAAACTGATATGTGTCACTTGCAATATATGAACATTTCAAGCTTTTTTCCAGTGAAAATCAACAACTGTCTTTAGTTATATTACTTTAAAAGTCTGAAAAGGAAACAGGTTTATACCACTGAAAATGTGAATATAGTCACTAAAATTGTGCTAATAGTGCTATTCACTTCATGAGACATAAAAGACCTTCAGCTGGCATAAATTTATGCCAAATTTTTGGCCAAATTGCATTAACCTCAGAGATGCCATGGCAGTTAATATGGTCAAATAATTGGCCTGTTGACTTCAGAAGATATCCATCTCACAAATGCAGAACAGGCTGTTGTCTTTCCTGATAATTTAGGACCTTTGAGTAACAAGATATTCATATAATTATACAAGCTAATCTGTGTAGACACAGGAGTAGACAGCGAAAAATCCATTGATACAAAGAAGCCACATGTAGAGGCAAATGAAAATCAATATTGGTAAATTCAAGGTGATACACAATGACCATTAAAAGAAATTAACAAGGAAACAAGCAAATGAACTGTCTATCCATCTGACGTGGGTCAAAGTCAGTTATATGTGAGAAATAAGTATAGAAGAAAACTCACAATCTGTATGCAATGGTGTGTGTGTCTACACGAAATATGAACAGAAGATTGTGTCAATATAGTGATGTAGTATTGCCTGCATTGCTAAAAGGAATTCGATAACACTGCACATAACAAAGAAAAACATCTGAGAAACAAGAAACTCTTGTTATTTTGTCCTTGTATTTCATCCATACATTATTGCACAAAATTAGAAAAAAAAATAAGTTCACAAAGAGTCACTGAGGCAATTTATCCTTCCACAGATCATGAATCTGTGGGTACATTGCAATGCACATATATAAAAAAGTAACTTAGATATGACTTGGCTTAGTAATGAGACTGATGAAAGATAAAAGTCATAACGAATAATAAAATCGAGCACTAATAAACAACAAACTTTTTTTTTTTAAAGGACTTCAGTATAATAATTTTGTTAATTTAAGATAGCCTCCAAAATTTACAGACTTGTCTAGTAATAAGTAGATTTTTTTGCATTTAACAAGTCAATTGTTCATATGACTTTCTTTAGCAGACAGTAAATGCAAGATAAGGTACTACAGTAGATGACCTTTGTTTGATTTAAATATTTGGAGCTGTTAACAGAAATTGTTTACTACTAATACATAGGAAAGACCTTCAGTGACAAGATCCTGCTATAGTCAGCCTGGATTTAAATGAATTGTATCAAGCATTCATCATAATTTCTCTATTAGCAGCTTCACAGATGTTCACGATAAGAAAACAGCTTTCTGATCCTTCCACTCTTCTCCACCGTGGTGAGGCCATAGCTGGAATGCTGTTTGCAGTTCTGGGCTTCACAGCTCAAAAAAAAGGACAGGAACTTCTTCAAGAGAGAGTCCAGGGGAGGGCAACAAAGATGTTTAAGGGCCTGGAGTATCTCCTTTATGAGAAAAGACTGAGTAACCTGAGATTCTTCAGTATGGACAAGAGAAGGCCAAGAGGAGATCTCATCACTGTTTATAAAGTGTGGGAGCCAAATTGATGGGAGCAATCTCTTTTCAGTGAAGCACAATAGTATAACAAGGGGCGGTGGATAGGAACTGGAACACAGGAAGTTCCATACTCATACAAGGAATAATTCCTTTATTGTCAGAGTGACAGAGCACTAGAACAGGCTGCCCAGAGAGGTTGTGGAGTCTCTTCTCTTGGAGGAATTCAAGACCCATCTGGACCTGTGCAACCTATTATGCAGTACCTGCTTCAGCAGAGGGGCTGGACACAGTGATCTCTTCAGGTCTCTTCCAACCCCTGCAATTCTGTGATTCTGTGCTTTTGTAACTCGTATTCTTTTTATTTCTTACTCTTTACATGCAGCTCTTTGTTTTCCTTCTGAGTTCACATCTATCTGTAGGCGTCAGTAACACCACCCATTTGTCACAAGAGAAGGGTTAAAGAGTGTGTAAGAAGCCAGAGAAGTCAGATCTAATCAGTCAAGTAAGGCTGGCTTCACTCTTTATTCAAAATGCTGTGAAAAACAAAGAGAATCATAACTCTTGCCATACTGAACAAAATGGTGCCCTTAATCAACTGGGAACTTTACAATTATAAGCGTAAAAACAACCACGTAAACACTTATCACAGGCATCCATACTGTTCAAGTCCTCTTCCTATTCCCCCTAGCATGTTAAATCTGGTCGTTTTTTTTTGTTTTTTTTTTTGTTTGTTTGTTTTTTGATTCTTCAGTCAAAGAAGCTGTTTGGTTCCAGCTTGTAAAAAGTTAAAACAAGCAAACAACAACAAAAGGAAATAAAACCAAAACCAACCAACAGTAGATAAAAAGCAAACTATTTTGCAATGATTTTGAGAAATACTAGGAAAATGACCTATTCAAGAGTCTTCTGTCTTCTCTCAAAGAATTTCTATAGCCCTGTAATTATAGAACTTCAATATGTGTCACTATAATTAATGAGTTTTTTCCTTTAATTTATTGGTATAAAACAATACACTTTTGGCCTGAAATTTTTCACTAAAGCAGTTGAAAATTATTTTGGCTGTAGATACAGTAGGATATTAAGACTCCTGGAACCAATCTCAAGTTCAAAATGGTCTGCCAAAGCCATCGTCCATTCTACCAAGTCCTTTCCAGCTACAAGATGGTCACATATGCAGAAATTGGGAAAATCATACTGTGTTTATTTCCTGAATCATTTAGAAGCTTGTGAGTTAGCAAAGATCACTATTTTTAGAGACTTCTCTAGCAGCTGAACAGTAGAGATGATGAAGTTCAGATATCAAGAAGTCAAGTACAGTTTGACTTATTATTTTATATATAGTTCTGCTGTTTCTACTGATTGCCTTCACAGCAGTTTGTACCTCTAGGAATACGTGTTGGGGAACCAAATTAAACACTATCTTCACCACATGGTAGAAGAGCACTTCAGACCGATTTGTGTTTGATTTTTGTGTTGAAGTATATTTGCTCAGTGCCTTTCAACTAGTGAAAATAGATATCAAGTCACAGTAAGAAACTGAAGAAATAAGTCTGCAAGAAAATATTAGCCATTAAGAAGAATACAACATAGATGTGGATTTGGTGGAATTCACTGACGCATTCAGTTACAGGTTTTATCTGGGACTCAACTGAATAGCTTCTTCCTCCATAGATAGAGGTCTGCTACACAAACTGATGAGTAGGACCCATTTGCAGACCTCAGTTGGGGACCGACCTCTAGAGGGCAACACAATCTCACGAAATGGCAATTCAATTACTGTCAGGGTAGTATCACAACGGCACGTTAATCAACAGTTCACCTTCCCTTTACTTCCTAAACCTATATGTGAAAACCCTAGCTCTGAGCACTGGTTTTGCAGAATGAAAAATGTCACAAGCAGATACCACTTGTGATTACCATGACCTTTTTGATACTCAGTAACAAACATAAAACACATGACCTTCCATTGTGAAAACACAATTTTTTTTGATTGAGATAAATGTGATTCTCTGTAAACTGTTAAATCTGTTATTCTGTGGGAACAAAACTGTGAGCCATACTAGAATGACAAACCCAGACCTTCAAGGTATGTGTCTGCAGCAGTTCCACTCTCATAATCCTTAACACTTTTCAAAGCATTCCTAAAACTCCAGTCTCAGTTTGACATAAAATGATAGTCTTTATACACATGTATACGTGTATATTTTAAGCCTTCCCATAGTTGTTCTATATGTATCCTGGTGCATTTTGCCTGCTCTATCTCTGTTAGATTTGTTAGATGACATTCGTTAGATGTCAGCATCTACAGGGAATAATCATTGGCACGTTATCTTACAAAGATAAAACATATAGAACATACTCTCCACACTTTAGTTGCAAACAGTGCAAGTGCAATTAACAAAAACAAGGATTATATGGATTATTTCTCAAAAGTTATTTGCAAAAATGATTACTAATACTGTAGGCACTATATCAGCAATAAGGGGAGAGCAGAAATGGCATAACAACTACTTCTCCTAGGGCACTCTGAATAGCATTCAATCATTAGCTTCTTCAGCCACTCACTGTAGATTCCAGACTAACACTTTCATCTTCAAATGTCAATTTCTGCTGTTAAATTAAATGAAATCAGTGTGATACATCATCATCTAAAATAATTTCTGAGGAAGTCACTGGAGTAATGCTACTTGCATTACCTGTCATTTTCTAAATGTTTCAGCACACAAAAGTGGGCTGTGTGGCTTGCTTCAGACAGCTGCCAAGGCTCTTAGCACCCAATCTGCCATTCACCTGGGGTACAAAGTGGTACACAGAACAAATGGGAAGATGAAACTTCAGCTTGGGCCTGTGTATAAAGTATGTAGAGCTGTAAAACCAGCTGTAACAGGCTTTGATAGTTCAGTTTGCCCGTCCTTCTGAAAAAGATTTGGTTAACTGATATTTTTAAAGCTGCACTTGGTGTCTACAGCAAGGCTTTGATAGTGGAGGGCAGGTGGAAGGGGTGTCAGTGAGGATTGGCCAGGACTGCCCTGTGTCAGACACAGGCAGTTCCAGACAGCCTGTTTGCTCCAAGGGCCCCACCACAGGGCACAGCTGAGCCCAGAAACTATAGCAGTGGCACCTTAGGGAAAACTGATTCCAGAAAGGTCAAAATGCTGTAAGACAGTGTGAGGAGTAACAGAAAAACAGAAAGTGTGAGATACAGCCCTGAAAGGTCAGTGAACAAGGAGTGTGAGGAGGTGCTCCAGCCAATGGAGCAGAGATTCCCCTGCAGCACATGGGGAAACAGGTATCCACAGAGCAACCTAAAGAACACACATTTTTTTCTGAAGGAAATGCAGTCTGTGGAGACCTCATCCTGGTGTAGAACACAAAGTACAGGCTGATTGTAACACCCCCGTGGTGGCCATGATGGTGGCAGCAAAGTGATGTCCCTGTCTTTATCTGAACATATCTGAGTATTTTCTCTTATTTTCTCCCTGTCTTCTTGAGCTGGAGGAGTGGCTGAATATCTGGGTGGGTGTTCACACATGGTCAACCCACCACAAAAGCATTGAGAATAACCCTGATTTTTCTGTGAACATGTAATATAATTTTCCTTTATAATATTTTTGCTCTTCAGGAAGATCCATGAACTACAATCCCCAGGAAGAAAGCTTTGAAAATTCTTGGCCACTTTTCTGAATTCTCCAGTCAATATCTTCTTCACAAAATACCATGATTTGAGCCCCAAACTCATGCCAATTTCCAAGATGTGTAGTATCTGAATGAAAACTTCCAATCTCTCACTCTGTGTTCTCTATATTTCATTAAGCTCATGACACAGTAAGTTGAAGCTGCTAAATACTCCCTACCTTCAACTTATCCTGGAATTATCTTGAAGAGAGGCAACTTGTTACAGAACAATTTTGCAACTGGTGCAATACTAAATCTTTTAAATATCACCCATGATATCAGTAGGGAGAAATATAAGACTTACACAATCATTTCTGTTAAATTGAGAAATTCATATACTTAGTATCTAGGATGGACTCTGCAAAGAGTCCTGAGCTACCCATATAATAGGATTGATGGTGACGGTAACCTAATTAACACATCTCACGCTTATATTGCAGTTGATGATCAATGACAGACTTGCTGTTAAACCACTTCAAAGACTTCTGAACTACATTAGTATCAACTGGTTGAAATTAACTTTAGAATGCAAGTAATGATTTTCTTGTCATATAGTTGAAAAGTTCTTATACAGTTGCATTTAGTTGCATACAGGATTAAACTGTCTCCCAGGAGTACAACTGTACAAACTCTGTCTTCATCATAATCTACAATTTTGGGCTGGAGAAATTCATTTATCCTGTCCCAAATGCACAGCACTGGTATTTCCAGAAGGGTTTTTCAATTCTTGTGAGATGAGCTACTTCCAGGACATGAGCAGCAACTTGTAGATCAACCTTTACAGAAACCTCTTAAGAAAATCACTAAGTAGGAACTAAAACAGGTATGAAATTCGACCCAGTAGAGGGCAATAGACCCCACTGTACATTGGTCTTTCAGTAGCTCTCAGTAAAGCAGCATCTCCAACCTTAATCTTATCAGTCTGCAGACTGAGGATAAAGAGATGGAGACAGAAGAAGGGAAGAATCTTAAAATTTCCAGCCCCCAAGCAGAAATCTATTGTGACTTGCTCAGTCTACAGACCTTAATTCTTCTCCATACTAATGAATCAGTATAAAATAAAATAATAAAAATCATCAAATAACATCAGGTATTATTTGTTTTGTTCACAAATACTGGTATTGGGCTTCATTGCCTGAAAATCTATCAGTGTCATAAATCTATGAATCTTTTGGCTGGGAAAAAAGATTCACCTAGGTAAAATTATTGGAATGCTTTGGTTTTGAAAATACCAAGTTGCTTATTTATTTATTATTCATTCATTCTTTTTTTTTTTATGTCTTTATAGTAGATGGAGGAATGTGTATTTTGTTTCTAGAACACAGTTTCTGTGTAGTATAAAGGTAAATTCAAAGAAGCAAAAACTGGCATTTGGGAAATATACATGAACCTTTCAATTTTTTTCTAATTTATAGTATAGAAACAAAGGAGGAAAAAAAAAAACTAATTTAAGTGATGATAATTACTTGAAAGCTGCTACAAAATGTGGAAATGTCAGCAGGCAATTCTAGGACTCATTTGAAAAAAGATCTTTTCAAGTAACTTTGAAAGAACACTGATGCAGATTGCATCTACTCTTATGCTCCAAACTAGACTGAAGATGTCAGTAAAGTGAATTCTACTCAAATGCGACAGATCCTTTCCTAGTCCACCTCAGCTACTTGAACTGCAAAAGTATCAAGCTGACACTCAGTGCTTTGACACAGTTACACAACCAGCAAAGCCCGGGGAAGACACTCTGAGAGAAATTCAATTACCAGAAGAACAAGGAAAATGAAGGCTAAGTAACAGACATAGAAGGGAAAGCTTTTAAGCAGGAAAAAAAGTCACAGGAGAAGGTGTCAGGGATAATGCCATTAGCAATGACAAATTGAAATCATTGATTAAGAAAGTAGTGAAAGAGGGAGAGGAAAAAAACTGTCTTTGAGCTTTTATTCAGTGTCTTCAAATCTTTCAAAGATCCTTACAGCCATTTCTTTCAAATGCAGAAACTACATTAGGCATAATAAAAGCACAGATAAAATCCTTGTCTGCACATATAACCAGTTAGATCTTTCAGGAGAATTGCCTGTCTATTGTGACACAAGCCCAAGATCTGAATATCAATGATTTACTATTATTGTTTTGGCTAGATTACAGGACTTGGAAAATGTGATTAGAAGTTGCTGTGGAGGCAGAAAGTATTTTATATACATGTGCAGATCAAAGGACCTGCCTAGACTAGTATTGTGTGTCCAGACATAGGCTGCAGCATCTTACATTTCAGAAGATTATGAACTTACCCCTTATCCATTTTCTGGGAAGTCCACCACATTCCAGTCACTCCAATATTATTCTTTCTCCCTCTGAGTCCCTTAAATCCTACTGCGGAAAGAGCTGTACTGAAACCAATTGAAGCTTTGCCCTTGACTTCAACAGGGCCAAGATTTTTCCGTTTTTGACAATACTCACAGCAAAGATTGATTGCAATTTGAAAAGCTGAATCCTAGATTCAATTTCTGCCACTTGCACTTACCTCCACAAGTAATCCTCTTGACCAGAAGCCATCTTTACTTCTTGAATTCTCAGTTCATCCTTCCTCAACGTGCCTGGCTTTTAAAGTTGAAGCACTTCAGAAAATGGACTGTCTTCATATTTTTATGTTTGTTAACACTGAAGATGCCGGAGGTACTAAACAAACATTAGGCAAATAATAACTGCAGTAATAAGGTATCCAATTTTGTAATGAAGACTACTAAGATGCTTGCTAGAATTACTCTTTGCAAAAATTCCAAGAAATATGAAAATTGCTGATAAATAGACACATTTCTGAGAAGCAAACCAAAGACAGCTATTTTGAAAAGAGGGAAAATTACCAATAATTAGAGTGAAGCCATCAATAAAACATTAACCATTTACAGTTGGTGTTCTAGGAAAATCTATGGAACTTGAGTTAATCTCTCAAGAGCCATATGAGCGCCAGCAAGCTTTGTTGTTTGTTTTTGTTCTTTGTTTTCTGAAACGCACACAGTGAAACACACACATAGTGTGTGTGTGTGTTGTACTCACAGCAGTCATAATGTCCCCAGGAATAAAATAAATAAAAATAAAAACCCCACCATAAGCTTGAAATTACAAACTCAAATCAGATTTCTAGCTAATCTAGGGTGATGTCATGTCTCTCTCTCTCTCTCTCTCTCTCTCTTTTTTTTTTTTTTTGAAAGAATTAAGTAAACAATCAAATGTCTTAAATGAGAAGGTGACTGCAGACAGACTCTGCTAGTTTCATCCACTAATGAAGTGAATAGTAGCAATATTTGACATTTCTATTGTGCCTTTCATCCCAAATCACCTTAATCAATTTCGCCTTCATTAAGGCACATCTTTTAACTCTTACTTATGACCACAATCAAATAATGGAAATGATATGGCAATGCAGAGCAAAAAGTCAGTCATATTTTAAAATTCAAGAAGTGAAGAACTTTTTCTCAGTTTTTATCAGTTGAGATATGGGGAGACGGTTAAGCAATTAAAGAGATTTTAAAAGACTCTAGCTACAACTTACACATATAATAGTAAATGCAGATCATATAATAGTAAATGCAGTTCTGAAGTGGATTAAATTTCTGAGACATTAAAATATCTGGGTAAAGATGAGGTGGATCAAGGAAAGGCTGTTTGGATCGAACTTAATTACAAATGAAATTTTCGTTATAAAGACTTTTATGCTTTATTGAAAATGATAAATGAAAGGGTGATAGTACATTGACTTATTGGCTTGCTTCATTTGATGGACATTAAACCCTGAGCCTTTAAAGATATAAATATGTTCATGTGCTCAGTATGGTTAGTTCCAAAGGAAATTCCCTGAAAATCAGTTTCAGTTCTTTCCATGGGCAGTTCCCTACACTACACAAAATTTAAGGTACAGTTAGATACATTTAAGATATAATCATCAACAATAAAACATCTGTGCAATCCAAATCTATCCATAGCAGAATAGGATATTATGGCCAAGGTCAAGAAATATGTATTCCTTTTTCTCAGGTTTGCATAGACACTGATTAAAAATAAAAAAAAATGTTGGGGGTGAAACTGAAGAAGTTTCTCGAAGTAAATTTGTCCCTAACAGGGAAGTTTGGTTCCTTAACTTCTGAATTTTGTGGGGAACCTAACTTCTAGTAATCTACAAAAGCTATCTTTTCAATCAAATAGATGCATTCCTGTTCTACTGTTCTAGTCTTATTTGTATGTATATATATATATAATATATATATAAAATATTTTAATCTAGTATTTCCAGGGGAACTTTATATATATATATATATATATAAAATAAAATATATTTTATCTATAATATAATATATTTTATATTATATATATATTATCTTTTTGTATATTATAAAATATATTATATATATTATATATATTTTAAGTTCCCCTGGAAATACTAGATTAAAATCACTGGCCAAAACAACAACATACAAGGACTCAAAAATGCGTACAGTGTGAATCCTGGCAAAGGCAGTGTTCACAGAGGCATTTTTCTTTACACCATTCTCTTGGCAAAAGTAAGATGCAATAAAAAAGATGGGATTATTTTTCAATCCAGCAAATGAAGACTTTCATTTACTCAACTTCACAGAGCATCCTGCTTCACTGTTTCGAGTACAAGGAGGACTTTTGAGGACATTTTTTTTCTCCTGAAAATTAATCTGACTCAGATAATTGTTTTTGCAGCCTGGAAAATATTCTGTGTCATATAGGTAGATCAAAATTAGCTGATGAAAATGAGACCAGAGCTCACTGCTCAAGTTGATCTGCCCAAGACAGCAGTAATGACATGCAGAAGTAAATATGGCTAGGTTGAAAAATATAAAACACTGAGCACATTCAATTTAATTATTTTATTATTTTCCATAATTTCATGTTAGATTATACTTTGTTTAAAAGTTTTGGAGAATTGTAAAACTTTGTGATATACAATATGCTTTGTTAATACTTGCATAGGAAATTTAAGGTGATTTTTTTAGATACCTAGTTCTATTAGATAGGAAAGTTATGATGGAAAAAATAATAAGGCAACTTAGGTTAGAAGATTCCTCTACTCAGTCTTAGGTAACGTTATGTAAATTAAAGACAGCAATTTGTAAAGCCAGGAGAATACTGCTAATACCCTTAATGGAGGGAGGGTAATAAAATGGAAACCTCTTTTTTTTTTTTTTTTTTTTTTTCCAGTGGAAATAGGATAAATAAGTTGAGAATACATTTTTTAGATTTAGAATATGACGTCCCTCTAGCAGATGCTGAAGTGCATATGCCTGAATTAATTCATGTACATGAATAAAGGCATTTTAATATAGGCACTTACATACCCCTTACCTCTGAATTCAATGTTTAGCTTAGAAAGTTTGCCTGAACGAAATCTGGAAAAAAGTAAGATCAGATGAAAAGCAAATTCTACTACTCCAAGTCATTTCATATATATCTTCATGTCCCAGTATACATTTCACTTACATTACAGTATTGGCAACTATAACTTTACAGGAAAATAAAATGATTTTATAAGAATATTCTAATATAATAGTACATTTAAGTGTTATTCACACAATGGATGTTCATATCCTGTCTTTTTGAATGTAGGAATATGTGAGTAGGGCTGGGAAATTACAAGGTCTATCTATAAATGAACAAGAGTGAAGACACTCATGTAAAAGAGAAGCCAGTTGGAAAGCTGCATATTCCAAAGGGAGTGACAAGGTAAAACAGAGAAAGAAGGGAGTGTTAATTTCTGCTTGCTTTTTGGCAAAGGTTCATGGCCCAGCAAATAGCTTCTCTTTGGCTGTTATTGGCAGACCTGCTTCCCTTGTGCTGCACTCTGGCCAGAATTAAAGAGGGTTGGGAATAATCGATACTTAGAACAAGAAACCTCTGAGGAAACCCATAATCTACAGGAAATTATGTTGATTCAGTAAATGACATCAGCTCTTTGGGTTAATAAAGTAAACGCAGATTGTGACTCTAGTAGGTATTCATTCATTCAGTGGAAGCAGGAGGGTTTGGAGATGTTGAAAAATTCAAGGTATTAAATATTATTTTTCTGTTATCTCAGTAGTACCATGGGAAACAAGGATATTATTTAACTCAGTATACATCTCTGTCTAGCTTTCACTGTAACATATCAGCTTTTGTCTCTGGTATCAAAGATTTCCATTCTCTCTCCTATGTATCTAGGAAATAGTTTCCATTTTGTCAAGTTTGTCAGGAAGGTTCATTAACTCAATCTTGTAGAAGCAACAGTGCTATAAATGTGAGACCATTTTTACTCTTTTACATTTCTTGTGTGTAAGAGAAGGAATTATCATCCTGACAGATGTTGGCTAAAGAACTGACATTTGTCAAGCCTAAAATTCATGTCCTTGCCTAATTGACCAACTTCATTTTCACTGTTGCTAGAACTAGACATAGATTCCTTATCCAGAATGCTTTATGGAAAGCCACATTTCAAGGTGTTCTGCAAACCTCCCAGTGCACAATCTATATGGAAATTTTGAAATTTTTGCTTTAAAAATAGAATGCAAAATTATTTGTACTCCAAGTTGAGAAGCTCAGATCAAAGTTTGGTCTTGATGTTCTTCATAGTGGTCTGGTGAATCCTTCTTGCACCCGCCATAATATTCACTGATGTGAACTCACAAACACAATAATGCTACGTCTTTGCTTTCCTTGCCTTATCCAGACCCCCAAATCGACCTGAATTTATTGTAAATATTCTAGGTCCAGATTTTCCATGTGTTTCAGTCATACAACTTCATGTGAAATGTCTTACTTTCAGGAAAAGACAGCTTGAAAAGGTTTTCAGCTTGAAAGAGCAGATTCTATCATCTATTTTAATGTGGAGACTCAAAATACATTCATTTAATTACAATGTGCTTTAAGTATATAAGGAGTAGTGCTATGGATCTGTAATCTTTGGCCATAGTTCCTTCTCTCCTTTCTGCTTCTCCGCTTTCAGTGGGACCTTGGGACTCTTATAATTTTAAAATTTACTACAGAAGGGTGCTTTTTATGGTGTTCAGGATCTGTAGTTCTTCTGTTTTCCAACTTCCTCTCTGTTCCCCAGTTTCTTTCTGTCCTCTGTACTCACTGAAAACACTTCATAAACCAAAGGGTGGTGGTGGTGGATTTCTACCATGTATCTATGTAGTACTGTGAATCTATGGGGCAGGAGAGGATAAATACAGGCAGCAGCAGGTTCGTGGCAGGAGGGCAGAGCAGATTCAGCATCATCAGATTTGTGTATTGCTGTGCCCTCTGCACACACTCCTCCTACACTGGGGGTGAGCAGATAGGCAGCTGGGGGCATTTATACCAGATACTGTCCTATTATCAAATTTTGTTCTTATTTAAAAAAGGCCAAAATCCAGAATTTAGTTGAGTTTTGACTCTTTCGCAAGGCCCACCTTCTGCCCAGAAGAATAAATGAATCCAACCACCACTCTTCTGCCACCTGGGGCATCGGCAGTTGAGGAGTCCCAGTTTCAGCAGTAAGGTGCCTAATGAGTAATGTTAAAACTTTGTCTTCGTTCATCAGTATTAATTACAGAAGTATGAAAGGAGAAGAAGAATATCCTGACCTGAAGAGCGACTTCAATTACAATTCAAATCAAATGTTTCAATGTCTGCATAGGCAAATCCAGGAAGGATATTTGAAAGTGTCTGTTTGTCTAAGAAAAAAAATGGTGTTCTCAGGCTGTTTACAGGCAAATATTACCGTGTCCAATGATGAGCTGCAAGAGGCAAAATGGGATCAAAGGAGAAAATGAGAGGGAGAAGGGAGAACAAAGAAAAAAACTTCCATCAAAGTAAGGTGAAACTGATAACCACTCTCAAAACTTTCTCCACCCAGAGAAAGTTCTTTATGTCATTATGTATCTCATCCATAGTGGCTTGCTTTGGTGAGGAGTCTGCAGTGCACACCTTTATGCCAATGGAGCAACAAATACAGAGATGTGATGTATCAGGATGCACAGTGAGAAGTGGGTGAACTTTTTATTGTGACATTAGAAGTGCATGAAATCCATTTCTGTAGGTGGGCAAAGTAGGCACTTGAACAAAGCAACAGTTGGGCATGAGGAAATGACAGGACTTGATCATCCCTTCTGCTTAAGGAAAAGGAGACTGGCTGGAGTCAAACCATGAAGGACAATGAAGCCATGATCACTGAAGGACAAGACATCTCTCTGGCACAGCAAAAGGAATGTCTTCATTGTTACAACTGAGGTTTTGCCTCCACACTTCATATGGACTCCAAGCAACAAAAATCAATCTTGATGGATAGCTGAGAATCTGCTCTAAGCTGGATCAGTACAGCCCCCTGGATTGTAGGCTTCTGAACACTTTAGGCTGACATTAGCTGCCAAGAAAAACCCCATACCACCTTTTTCCACATCACTGACTGCTCATTTTACCTCCACATACTTATCGCTGACACAGGTGTTTTTGTCACTGTGCTCGGAATTGGCTCAGGGAATTACTGAGGGTTAAAAGTGACCTTTTTGGGGGCAAGTGGGAGATGATTTGTTCCCTGATCTGGTATATCTCATGGAAACACAAATACTTGTGCAATAGAAGGAAGAAAGCAGCACAGGGAAGATAGGAGTGGGATTGCTTCTTTCGGCAGCACCTTCTGCTTGAAGTGTTGCTGCCTTCAGTGTTGTGGCCTCAGGCAGATGATGGAGAGAAAGAAAATGTCTGAACTCTTCTGAGATGTGTTCCCAGAATTCAGACAGTAATTGCACAACAGTGGTTATATCTGACATTTCCAAAAGTCTCTGGAATTTTGCTATACTTATGCATTCAGTAGCCTCAAGATTTCCTTAAAATTAACCTTTGCTAAGTACATATTTCCCTCCCTCCCACCCCCTCCTTTTTTTTTCATGTAATCACATTTCACTCTTGCTCCATTAATACTTTTTCCAGTCCTTATGTTCCAATCTGAATTTCCTATCTTTTCTGTGTATTTAGGCTTTCTGTCATTGCTCTGTGGCCAAATGTCTTTATCATTTATTACTACATGCAGGGTAAAGCCTGCCTTTTCTTATATGGCAGTAATTCAGGGAGTTCTGTGCTATTCCATGTCTCCTCAACAGCAGCACAGTCTCTCTTCAGGAAATGGAGAAATCTAGCTTAAGTGCACACTTGATGGCCTATGTAGGTAAGTTAATCTACCCTATTACTTCTTGTTGTGGATAACCTGAAACGAGCTTTGTGTAACAGTTAATTGCATGCTTTCCATGAAAAGATTTTTAAGAGGCTAGTTTGTCTGGCACACAGAGGATGATATTGCATAATGTGATGAAAATGTCACAGCAGCCTCTAGCTCTAAATGTATGTATAGGCACTGACAGAAAATAATCAAGTGCATCTTCAGAAAGCAGAACTATATGTTTTATTAAAAAACAGACTGCACTGATAGCTTTTAAATTGAATAATTAAAGCAGTTCAGGATTTTTTTTTAGAGTGGCTTCCATCAAAGAGCTAGCAAAAATACTCTTTTAAATGTAGAATATAGGCATAGAATATTTTCTACTGTCAAGCCAAAATCTTCCTAGAATGAAAAATAAAACCTATTAAGTTCTAAGTAAAGCTCACACACACACACACACACACATACACACAAAAAGAAAAAAAAAAAAAAAGAAAGAAAAAAAAAGAAAAAAAAAGAAAAAAGTGTTGAAGCAAGTCCTTTTCAGAAAATAATTTCTCACAACAGAATTGAAAATTTTGTTTAAAAAAAAATAATATATATATTTATATTTGCCCTTTTCTGGGCAAGAAAAATAGGTCTGCTTCAAGAGTGTCTATAATTATAACAGCTTGGAATGGATGGTCATATTCAGTTCTAGGAAACTGGAAGCGTGGGAGTGTTCATTATTGTTATGTCTTTGTATTACTAGAAGCTAAAGATTAGCTCACAAAATTCATATTGTAAGAAAAGAAAAAAAAAAAAACAAAAATATGATCTATTTGATCAAGTGTAGACATCTATTATGTATATATTATATAACCCCCTCTACAACTGAATTCAACAATACTAATTCCTCCCACCAGTATTAGGCAACATACTCCCTTTAATAAAGTGGATGCCTATCTATAACATGTTTTCTACCTATAAAAGTTTGCCAGATAACAAGGGCAGATTATAGATACTGAATATCAGGCAAAGCTGCCCTGGTCATCCCATCAGACTAGGGGAATGATTAAACAAGCAATGGCTCTGTTAGCAATGTGACATGCAGAAGGCCACACTCTGGTCTGACAACACGCGGTCCACAGTTGCAAATACTCACAAACGTGCTGCCCCACAAAATGTGCTCAGACCCATTCAGCGTGTTAAGTGACTCAGGATGCACCTCGCAGCTCTTAGTGCTTCCCAGTGGAAAACTGTCTTCAAGAGAATGGGTAGGAGTAACACAGAGCTGTTCACACTCCCTCCACACAGAACCAGGAGTGATCTCAGTGCTGACTCCTCAGCCGTGCCCAGCACCTGACTAGAAGCACGATGCTGGTCCCAGCCAAAGCGTGCTAGGGACTGCTCTAACCATAAGCCTTGTACACAGTCGCTACCCAAAGCCTGTGAATATTCTAAGACTGACTGACGGATAGATAATACAGAAGTTAGCCAGAGACACATTAATGGCTATGATAGTGATTGTCAGTGTATTAGCAGTCCAGCACGTTATGCTTAATTGCGTAGGTTAATGCATAATTACCAAAGATTTACTGCAATGAGTTACTGTGGAACTGTAAATAGATGGAGGAATCTTTGTACACCTGTGAATAGTTCTGTGTTTAACATGGGGCATTTCGTACTTGTGTCCAGCTCTGATCTCATTGCAGCCTGTAACATACAGGGCTCTTCATTCACTCCACCATTTCCATCTACAGATGTGCTTCAATTTTCTTGTACTCTGTCTCCAATTGCTCCCTGCTATATAATCATATGCCGTAATCATAAGGAAGAAACATAAATGGACAGGATTTTGGATCATTTATAATCACCGAATCGGCTAAAAGCAAATTCTGGAGGTCATTCAGGCTGGATGCCTTCAGAGGGTGGCTAGAAACATCTCCTAAGCTCCTGCTCTGACCATCTGACAGACTGCATAAGGAAATGAGGTTCATAATGAATATTTACAGTTGGATGTCCAAAGTATGCAGCGTGAATGGCACCCTTAGGGAACATTAACTTTGAAAAACCACCTTACAATTCTGAAAGGGTTCTACACCTCATACTTTCATACCATGGATTCTGCTTCCAGTTCTACTGGATTTAATATCTTACTTTGATTAAAAAGGGAAATAACATCTAATTTTGCTTTGCGATTATTTTTCTTAACCAAAATAAATAATATGAAATAATGATTTAGAAAGCTCTCCTAATCTGTACTTATACTCCTTGATTGTCTTGTTTTCTTAAAAGAATGATAAAGTGAGGAGAGAGCTAGGTTATGTTGGGGCTTTGCTTTTTGTGCTACAAGTGAGAAACAAAATAATTCCACTCTGAAACAAGACTACAGAAGCTGTAACACCATCACAGAACAAAACGTTAACTTCAGCTTATCTATGGCAAATTCAAGTAATCATTTTTTACAGTTTGTAACAGTTTTTATTCCTTTAAAATCTATTTCTTTTCTATTCCTTTAAATGGTTGCATTTCTTCTCTGGACAGCTCACAGACATTGGATCAGCACTGACGGAGCTGTTCACAGGTACGTGACAGAACTGTCACCCTATCACTATCACCATTAAGCTGTCAATTCCACAGCAGCATTAGGAAGTGAATCAGACACTTCCACTGACATTGTAACCACAACGTGTGAAAGACACTTCTATTCCTTTGTATGTGAAGAAGACACTTTCACTTAAAGGAAAGACCCACGGAATCATTGTTCTGCACACAAGGATTAGCCACTCTTCAGGGAAATCAAAGGTAGCTGTTGTCAGGACAAACTCTACCTCCATCAGGTTTCAGCTGTCCTAACCATCCAGCATAATTGCCCATTATGGCTGAAGTACAGACAAATAAACTGAACTCCTTCACTGACATTCTGCTGTTTCACTGATTTCATATCCCCACCTACTGTCAACACAATTTTATAAAGATATTGTGGAAGTGGAAGTTACTTTTCTGTGATTCATCAATAAATAAGGTTGCATGACAACTATAAAACTTCTTCCCTAAGAGCGCAATATTGAAAGCACTCTTCTTCCCCTCCACATAAATAAAGCTGCTAATTTATTCTGTCAGTTTTCTTATGCATCAGCTCTATACTCCAATTTATGTACTTTTGTATTTATGTTCTATTATATTCTGGGCATACTGTATGCGGGACAAAAAAGTTCTGATCTATGCCAAGATGGCAGTAGTAAAACCTGAAGAGGAAACGGCCAAATACACTGCTGCTAGAACAAGAAGTCTCTAGATCCTTGGCACAAATTGAAACCCTATAATCGCAACATATTAAGACCTGATAAAAGCTTCAGTGCGCACTTCTATGAACTGTTTGCACGTGGAACTGCTGTTACAAGAGGAAGGCATTAACATTCTAAGCTATACAAACAGTAGAACCACAAAGGAAAATTTGAGGTCATCAGCTCTTAGAATTATGGACTCACATATGTATATGGAGACAGAAGTGCAATATTAAGCACTGTATTTGCTTCTGATTAATGACAGATTCCACTGATTAGGGTTAGTTGTTAACAAGAACACGCCGTCCTAAACATGAAAATAGTTGATAATTTTAACCCTCTCTCTCAGAAGATTCTGTATGTATATGTGTATCTACATATATTGTACATGTATATGCATATCTTATGTGTATATACATCTATATTGATGGTGTATATGTGTAGATACAGCCTCCTGATATTCATAGAGCAGCTTTAACAGATAGTATTATTTCAGAATGCATAAAGTGGATGTTTCCAACGCTGCTTTTGAGAACTTTTTTTTCCTTTACTAGAGTTACCATTTTTGTTAATCACAGGAAATTAAAAAGAGAATGAAAATGCATAGGGTCTGCATCTGAATTGACTGTAAGAATGAATTGCGGGGGGAAGTTATTTCTGGCACAGTGCTTCTAAAATTGAGCTCTAGAACATTTGTACTCTAACATTATAAACAGATTTTACCATTTTGTATTACTTAAAGACATTATTTTGTATGAGAGTGAACACTCTTTCAACCATGGAGAGGAGAAAAAACCTATGGAGAAAGGAAATTACAGCATAATGGAAATTATGGCTGGGAGCCATACCACCCTGGTCTGTGAGCTCATCCAAACTTGAACACCAGGCTGAGCTGATTTGGTCAGTGTTTCAATTTGAGATCTCTGAGGAAGCCTCCAAGGTTGCTGGAGGAAGTGGCAACTTTGTAGGTGGCACGCTGCTCCTGAGTCACTGTTGAGTCAATAACTTGTGTGATGGGAGCAAGCTTTTCATGGATGAGTTGCAGGCGTGATGTAAAACCACAGTCCTCAATACTGGGGAGTATTTAAAGACCACCACGGACTTTGTGTGAAAGGTAGAATTGTTAGCCCTGGCGTACTTCGCAGAATCAGCCTATCTTATGCCATCCTCAAAATTATTCCAATATGTGCTCCTCTTTGGAATGAAACCAGCAATGTAATGCCAGGATTATGACTTATTAAAAAAAGTTCAAAACCCACTGAAACAGAATTTCACTCTACACCTTGTCATTGACTTGAAGGAGTTTTAGATCACATCTAGAATCCATAATGCAGAAAGACTGAAATAGGGTGAATCTATTTCTAAAGGTGCCTCTCTCCTTTTCACAGTCAGTGTGCAGTTCTGCCTTTGCCTTTCAGCTGACATCATCAGCAGTTACCCACAGATGCTGTCAGGCGACATCGAGCTCTCACAGCACCTCAGCTCCATGTTTTCTTCCTCCCCAGCCCCACAACGTTGTAGTGACACCATGACATTACATTCTCCCCAGAAACAATGACATGAATCTGATTTATAACTGGTGGTAAAACTTTATTATTCAAGTTTAGATGTAACAGACATCTTTGCTGCCTGAAGATTGTTTGCATAAGAAATACACCAAGAACATGTTTGTGAGTAGAAATGAACATGCACTATGAAAACCAAAAAACAAAACAAAACAAAAAAAAACAAAACAAAACAAAACAAAAAACACATCCATGTGTTGTAAGGACAAAACAATAAGAGCCAACATTCTAGAGTCAAATCAGGGCTACAAATTTAATGATAGTTTTTAGCAACATGAAGTCATTCTTTATTAAGTACTTTTTTTTTTTTTTACTTTTTTTTTTTTTTTTCTCTATTTATCCTGCTGGTGAATTTTCTATAAGCTAAACATACAATGGCATTTTGAGATGTTTCCTTTTCACCTGTTCTCATTTTATATACGAACTCAGAGACCAAAATGACAGGACATTGCACAGAAAACTGTGGTAGATGTGAGGTTTATTCTAAGCACTTTACTTTTCTACGTGTATTGGAAAAAAAAAGAAAAAAGGAAAAAAAAAAAAGGCTTTGGGCTGTGAACCATTAGATTATTGTTTTTTATCCCCATAAAATGAGGAAAATTGGGGTTACATACTTACTGTACATTATATTACTGTACAGGCAGCATCTCACCAACTGCTGGCTCTCCATAACTGGCTGCATGAAAGAAAACTGTGAGGAAGAGGGTAGGGATGAATCCTTTTCTGGGGTAAGGAAATAATGCAAATCATTCTACTTGGCTCATCTTAACTTTACAGAAAAGTTTAGAAGGGATTTTTCACTTATCTATCACATTTGGGATATGCTGACAAATTGCTTACTATACTTTGCCAAGCATAACTGTCTCCACAGAAGCAGAAGGAAATGTATCTACCCTTCTGGATGAACGTAAGTGAACTTCTAATCTCTTTGGCTTTTCCTGACCAGTATTAGGAATTAGCATGTTAAATTGGCCAAGAAAAATCAATACAGAGCAAGAATGGGAATATATTCATACATCCTGGGCAAAAGCAGATAGTAGACAATATCCTTAGGGCATAATGCAAGCAATTATGACTAGAAAGCAACACTGTCCTGTCCAAAGATGAACTTAAATGTCCACCCCACAGCTTCTAAATCGTATCTCCCCACTGCATAACCACTGTGTCTCAGCACTGCATACAGTTAGCACCGGTGACTTTTGTTCTGTTGCTCCTGGTTGAAAAAAAACCCACCTCTTCCTCACCCTCAGCATGCTTACACTTCCTAAGATGTCTCTATGTTCTCTTTTTTAGAACTGACACCAGTGCACCAGTACACTTTTAGCCAAAGCAAAGATAGAAGGTATCCAGTGTCATCTTTCAGCATAGAGGCAATATGGCACAAAACTTCCGTTGGAAAGTGCTCAAAGCTGAGGACCTGATCTCAAACTGTGCTCCAGAAAATCGCTGTCTCCTGCTGCATTAAAGTAGGGGGCAGCAGCCACGAAGTGATAGCTTAAGATAGTTTGGTTTGCAGAAGATGCTGCATGAAAGGTCAGTTATACAGTGTTAATTCACCAGAAGTGGAAAATGTTCCTGTTCTGCAAGTTTAGGTACCACACACTCTGTTTCTGAACCCTCTGTTCAGTTTGGGGTCCCAGTTGAGATGCATTTTCAGTTCTCCAACAACCACTCATAAGTAAGAGAAGAACTACACTTTGAAGACACTGGAATGCTAAGAATAAAGACTCTTTGAAAGTATTACGTTTTCATGCTGTAAGCTGAGATTGCACTGAAGTGCAGTGGGTGCACTGAATAACTGTGTGCTAACACAGGTTTGCACCTGAGAATTATTTATTCAGGATTTATTCTTCTTTTGATCCATTATCGGGGGACTGGAATAGGAATGGGATCACCTCTTTTTGTTAATAAGCATAACTGTGCTCCCCCCATCCCAATCAAAGAGAACAGGCTACAAAGAAGTCTCATTTCTTACAAAACAGAAATCTCAGAACATCTCAATATGTCATGGCAAGAATAACACACTTTCCTCCAATTCTTTTTGCACTATCAAGGTGCACTATTAATGTCAAAAACTGTCTTGTTCTTTGCGCTCTTAACATTTCATTTCTCCTCATCCCCAAACCCTGATGGGTGTATTTCTCCTTATTGGCCTCTTGCATCTGAGTAGCAAGAGATACTATGAAGTACAGGGCGTTGCTCAAGTTCTATAATGCGCATGTCCCCCATAACATATTTTGCCATGAAGATGCAGCTTCTATCTCAGTGAAGAAGCCACAGGTAGGAAGAAATAAGTCAAAACAGTAACTACTGATAACCGGCAGGCAGCTAAATCTGAAGCCAATAAAATCACTGCTAAATGAGCCTAACGTTTCGTGGAAAAGCTGAAAAGGACACACACTGGACCCTGACATAACAAAACGAGGGCAATCTATTTCAGTCCCCACAGAAAAAAAAAAAAAAAAAGAAAAAAAAAAAGAAAAAAAAAAAAAAGGAAACAAAAAATACCCAACAAAAATAAATCAACAAAAACCAAGTCAGCACTTATTACTGGAGAACAACAGTAAAAACACAACCAGACATTGTCCGGCAATGGTATCAAACAGGAGATTCATCTAAAAATAGAATAAGAAGAATGTGGCCCAATATCCTTTGCTAACCTAGAACACTAATAAAGGTTTATAGAACTCAACCATGAATGGATTGAGTGGGATTTTCCATATGCTGCTCACCAGTATAGAAGCAATGGGTGGTGCAGGAAGGAATGCAAGCCTAACGATGAACAATAGCCTGTCTGTGCCTAACAAATCAGAGAAACTGTGCAATAATGTTTCATCTGTGTGAAAATGTAACATCGGAAATACTGCCAAGGTCAGTGAGACCTTCGGTGATCTGCTGTAAGTGCTTCTCATGCATGGCGATGGTCATTCCCAGCTCCCTTAGGCACGTTATTTTTCAAAAGACTATCAAAGTGCTGAATGTTTAGGCCAGTTCCTCCCTGTTTTCCTTTTGCCAACACCTGTAAGACATCTCCTATCATCTCTCCTTTATCTTCCACCTCCCTGTCTATCTGGTTAAGTATCTTATAAGTGCACCAAATCCTAGAAGGGAGAGCGGTGAGATTCAGGTATATTAAATACAAGAACATTTTTTTTTTTTTTTATGATGCTTTAGTTTCAATTACATGAAAATCTGAGAAAGGCGGCATGTAAGTGAGATCAGAATAGGACCCTTTACATATAATCTCAAGTGAGGACTTAGTCCAGAGATATTTTTATAGAACATTTTAAAAAATAAAATGCATGAATGGAGAAATAAAAGACAACATAGTATCAGAAAGACATTTTAAACTTCATTCGCTGCAACATTCATGAACCAGTTGAGCTACACCTGCCATCCAACCATAAGGAGCTAAGACCCTGCACTGCGAAAAAGAAACAAACCCAAACAAAACAAAAAAGCAACTGCGTAATATTGTAAAAATGGAGTGCAATGCTACTACAGAATGCAATAAAACATCAGCGCTGCATCGTCAAACAGCACTTATCAAAATAATTTCTGAAATGTTTCTTCTGAAACACAGACAAAGCAATAAAAAGAGGATATATGTTTATCATTTTAAGCATAACAATGTGAGTTAAGAGCTTAAGAATACAAAAGTACTTGGAATGAATAGTGCTACCCTTTTTCTCCTAAGTAGGCATAAAAATATTTTCATTTCCTTCTTGTTCTTCCATACCATTAATATCAACAAATTTCATTCATTTCATGTTATCGTTTACAACTTTAATGCACACACACAGAAAAAAAGATACCTACTGCAATAGAAATAGTTGCTTCATTACCTTGTTTGCTACATTTGCAAATGTAAACAGCGAGGCAGAGCCAGAACTGACTCTAATGCATGATGGAATATCTTTGTTGCATACGTACACTGTAGAAAATAATTATTCAATATGTCAGGCACCATTATTTGAAATGTAATACATTAATATTTACTAGAAAAATAAGGTTTTTTTTCTATTTGTTCTCCCAACTTCTTTAATGAAATAAGTTAATCTGACAGTGCATCCAGTAGCTTGTAATATCTTCTACATCCCTGTGGCAAAATAATAAACTACTGGTTGGGACACTATAATGAAAATGATTAAAGTCAGTTCTTGTACACCCTTGTAGCAAGCATGGAGGCTCGTCTAACAGCACCTTTAACCAATTATTTAATATTTAGTTATTTAGCCCTATTTCCCTGAGCAGTTATGCTGAGGAGCTTTCCCTTCATGGACAGTTTTTACAAAGCTTTAAGTATTAAAAAGTACTATGAAGACATTTAATGCTACTTAGCAAAAGCTGGTATAAGTCTACTGAAGGGACTGACTGGTATGTATAGCAATGTTAAGTCTGTGGAGAAGTAACCTTAGACTTTAAGGTTTAGAAATGTAATATATTAAAATATATTAAAATAAAATACAGCAGGTTACCTTGTTCCACGCAAATTAAACCCAGAATGTGGCTTCTGTGTTAGAGACTTCACTAGCACAAAATGGTTTTCCTAGACTAAAGTATGCCAGAAAAAATGTAGTGATAAAATGGTAGCTAAAAATCAGCTGGGTCTGAGAAACATCTAGATGAAATTGCTGCCAAAGCTTTGAGGAGAAAGTGATCCTAAGGCATGTTGTAGGGCAGAAATCAGCCCAAATTGAAAAAAGGAAAATGACCTTTTAACATCTGTATATTTAACAAGTCTAGCTCTTATATACAATGTGCATATGTTCACTATACCTCTGCAGCAGTATATACATATACACATCTTTGCACTCTCGCCAGTTATGTCTCTTACACAACAGCAAAGATATCAAATGTCCGGTAAAATGTTCTCAAAGTGATTTGCCATGGTACATTGCATTCTGGCTAGCTTTGGTGGGCCATGTCCCATATTACTATCTCCTCCACCTTCAGGCCACCACACAGTTGTTCTTTTTTTTTCATGGTAACCCACTCATTTAAAAGAAAAAAAAAAACCAAAAACAAAAATTAAAAAAAAGAAAAAAAAAAGAAAAAGGAAGAAAAAGAAAAGACAAGGGGTTTAATATTGGATAAGGCATGCTCTCTATATGAAGTGCTTTATAGGTCTTCACAAGACATTACAAGCTATTGAATTCCCATCAAGGAAACCTATTTCTGTTTAATTGTGCTAAGTGCTAAGGTTTACTCTTTAGGTTTTCCATTCTTTTCAGCTTGTGCATTGTTCCTGTGTAGGCCCCTCTGGATGTGAGTTGTGAAGTCATACTTGTCCGTGCAAAGATGCTGGCATATGCTGCACTGGAAAGGTCCACTGTCACCATGGCAACTCATATGCAAAGCATACATCACTTCATCCAGAAAGACAATGCCACAGTGCACACACTTGGTAGAAAGTTCATCTTGAGTACTTCTATCGACTTTCTCTGTTTTTACTACATTCAAGGGACCTTCATTTTTTACATTTGGTGGTGCCTTACTCTTTTCCTTGGAGGCACCATTTGCAGTTGGCCCAGGTCTGGAATGCTTTATCGCCAAATCTAGAGGAATGTCATTGTCTGATCCAACAGCTGAAAAATGAGGAGGCAGATTAAAGGTGGGATAAGGCACATAGTTTTGGCAAGGATTTGGTAGGCCAGGCACATGACTCAAGTAGTGTGGATTCCCAGGAACAGACAGCTTATATTTACTCCAGAATCTCAGCCAGTCAGCTTCACTCTGAAAGTCATTGTGTACAAACGGAAGTCCAAAGAGTGGGTACTGGTATTTTTCAATAGGGCTTCCAGGTGGTGAATAGTTTGGGTGTTTCGCAGGTCTCATATACTTTTCTATCGGGCTGCCTCTCTCTGAGCTTCCTTTCCCTTCTGATATGGATGAACTGTTGCCTGGGTCTCCAGTACTTTCCTGAGGACTTTTTATCTGAATGTGCAAAGGTTGCATCCTTTTGTGAATATCCAGAGATTGGCTGACCAATATTGGCTGCTGAGCAGAATGGCTTTTAGTCAATGAACCTTGGGCCTCATATTTACTGAGGCTGGGAAGCTGAATTTCTCTCTGATGACCTTCAGTTAAGTGATCCTCTGACCTCCTCTCTAAGGGGCTTCCATTGACTTGCTCCTCACTGCTACCCCTCTGCTGTTTGTTTAGCTGCTCAGCCTGAAGTGCCTCCGGGTTAAGGCGCTTTCTTGTTCGTCTTCTAATGATCTGCTCACCATTGTTCTGCTTAATGATGTTTAAAGGCCTGGGAGTCTGCATGGAACGCACACATAATGAACAAAAGGGAAAAAGAAAGAGACATTAAACAAATCTACCCGACCAGGTTCATGCAAATTTATCTTTTCTTATGTGAAAAGATATAAGGGAGCTTTAAAGAAATTACTATTTTTCACAAATAAAGCAAACTAAAAGGCTGCTACTTCGCCCCTCATGTTAAAAATAAACTGTGAATTTCTTTATCACACTAAGTGAGCCATCTTAGTACAATACCTTTTTGCTTAAAAAAGGATGAAGCTTCCAAGTTGTCCTATTTCTGAAAAAGTCTGGGAGAGATCTGCTGAAAGAGGGTGCTGAGAGCTAAAGATTAGGTGGGAAATGCACGGCTCTACACATTAGTGTTACTCTATATACTATGTCACAAGGGCTGGTACTAGCCAGGGATCTGTTTGCACAGATCACACTACAGCAAGAACTGGGTATAACTTACCTTTACACCTACCCCATTTTTCTACAAATAAGAAATGACAGTAAAAACATGACTTTCTGATCATCACCACTGTTACCTAGCAGAATGGATGCAGACCTGCACAAAGGTTCTGGGACTTTGTCACCAATGCCTCTTCCTTCATTCCTAATTTATTTTTTCCCAAATGTTATAACGCTGTGCTACATGAGGGAAAGAGGAAGGCCCCAGAAGGAGGGAAAGGGTCTGCAAAGAAAAAAACAGCCAGGAAGAGGCAGAACCAAGCAAGGCCTTCTGTTTCCATTTGATACTTCCCCACACAAGCTCAGAGTAGGTGGCCTATTTAGAGAAGAGCTGAAAATACTTCTGCATGAAGGAGGAAAAATAGAATGAAGTAGGACAGCAGCCAGGCCTCTCTGAAAGGCCCCTCGGCATGAAGGCAATGGTATGTGCATGAAAGATGGTACTGTAATGTCAGTACGTGTTGCTCTACTGGGCAGATGTTAAAACAACAAAAACTACCTAAAATTCATTCAGTTTGGTGTTCTGGAGTTGCCATTTGTCTCATCCAAACACACATATAATCCTGTTTTGGTTGGAGGCCAAAGTGCCCCACAAAGTATTCCACTTATATGTTTACTTGGGAATTTTCCTTTTAACATTGTTTTAAAGAGCAGACTAAATTTTGGCCTACAATCAATATCCAAAACAATTTGTAACTCAAATGTAACATAATTTCACATATTGATATAAAAGTATCCAGAGCTGGAGGAGTTCTCACTCTTCTACTTATTTCTCTCTCCCAATATGCCAATTTCTCTTTTTTAATCTATTTACTTTCCCGATGTCTACTCATTTTTAATGGTTAACCACATTTTAGGCAGTGCAGCTACTTGTTCTAATTCTACTTTCTACTAAAAATCTAAATAAAAAGACTGATTTAGAGTCTAAATACACAAAATTTCAACCCAGCAGAAAACGAGCACCTGAACCAATCTCAAAGAGACCAAAGTAAGCCAAAGCAAAATCATATTCAGATTAAGTTAGAATATTTCAATGTAAATTTTATGCAAATAAAGTTTCTAGTTGCAGATTCAATGACCAATTAATATACATATTACAAGCTCAGTTTAACTTACTTCCTTACTTTTTGGTGACACTGTCATATTGACAAAGTGTGACAGAAATTACAAATCTGTTGATTTTGCTCACGTTAAACTCTGATTTATACACTACAGAACACTTTATATGGGTTCAGAATATAATTTCCAGAGATTTGGTAATTCTTTTAACCTTGCTACAGATATGAAATCTGATCCTGCAAGCAGTTAAAAGAAACACCTTCACACCTGTGAGGGAGGATCCTCACACACACCTGCATTTCAACTCATTTTGGCAGAAGTTAATGGCTGTAGCCATTAGCCATGTAGCCATGGCTGTAACTATATATATATGGCTGTAACAATACTTTTGACTAGACTTCAGCTGATTAAAACAGCATACTCAGTGAAGTAACACTATACATGTATTTCCTATTTATAGTAAAAAGGGGCGTACAGCAATATTACATGTTTTTGCAAGTAAAGACAAAATAAAAAAAATTACTTGCTTCGAGATAATCGATGGGGCACTCAAATTAGAAAACAGAATTTGCCAAAATTTTCCTTTTCAAATGTCCTTTATCAGATCTTTAATTATACGTTACACATAATGTATGAAATACAATTTTTCTTTTGCCATCTCTGTATCAACTGGTAATCTCCACCCCTCAAAAGTACAAGTAACATTAAAAAAAAAAAAAAAAGGAAAATTCAGCAAATAGTTCAGTGAATTATTTTGACTAGACTTCCTATATACAATGGGAAATTTCTGTGACCTCTGCACTAGGAGATCATTTATATCTAATCCTAGAGTAATATGCTGTAACTCCTCAAGGAAGTAGTCTGAGAATTTGGCCAAAGAATCTCTACCGAACAAAATCTAGTTTTCTGTGACTGTATTAGAGTTGTTAAACAAAGAGGAATAACGCCACAATATAAGTGGTCAAATTCATGTCTTTCTGAAGAGAAAAAGGTTATACATTTCCAGACCAGTAAATGCAAATACTGTGTATGTACTTTCACTGACATGGAAGTATCTTTTTTAACTTAAACTATATTAATAATTGACCATTTAAATATTATTACACATTTTGTAGCATATTTGTCTGCATTAAGGGAGAGAAATGTTAAACATTGGACAAGCTCATGCAAATGGTCCATAGGTATATTGATAGAAATGGAAATGTGACTCATACCAGGAATCATTACAATATTAACATTTATCAGTCTGTATTTCTTTAGTACTATTGGACAGATCATGGATTTTTCTCCTTACTAAATACCAGTAAAACATGAGACTGCAGAGATAAGTGTATGATACACATTCTTAAGTATTGACTGGTTAATGAGCACAGTAGTTTTAAGCAGTGATAATCCAATTAAAAGGTAGCTAATGAAATGTACAAACCTACTAGAGGTGAATAATTTTATTCAGTTGAGTAGCATAATTTAGTTTAATGAGTCAGCTTATAGGAGGGAACAGTTCTACTCCATTCAATTTTTTTATATTTTCAGCCTAATAACTGTATCATCCTAGACTCTTTAATTCAAAAAATATATAAATGACAAATACTATAATTTTTCATGAAGAGACAGCTAGAGATATATATAAATAAAACAAATCTTCAAACTTCTGCTGCCGCACAAGATTATGGGACTGTCTTAAACAGTGTCCCAGTGGAGAGACGTGTTTGATTATTTAAGAACCCAGTTCACACTGAAGTTGCAACTGTACCACAGCAGAATGGTGTCAATAGAATTCTTTGTATTTGTTTGGTAAAAGTTCAGTTGTAGATATTAATGTCAAATATCTACTTAATGACAGCTTATTGTCATGCTTGGTTTAAAAGACAGTGCCATTTTCTATTTTTCTGTATGTATTTTTTTTTCTGTATGTATAAATGAAGTTTGACATTGAGTTGCTAACTGTTATGGTGGGAAGCATACTAGTTTGAGCCATATGGTTCATAAGAATTATCTGAACTATGTTTTTAATTTAAAACTGATACTTGCCTCTTTTATACATTAATTAAGTTATAGTAGTAATTATGGTGAACTTCAACACTTCAATTTAGAAATTTATATCATATAAAGGAAAAATGGAGGCTGTCCATAGAAATTCTAAAAATAAATGGGATCAAATGCCAAATTAATGTTCCAAAGCCAAATTGTCCTTTTTAAGCCTTTGTAGATGCTCATGAGTAATCAATGTAACTTAAATCAGACAATGTATTTAGAACTTTGAGAGTTCTCCAGGAAAATGATACTTTCAGCAAGACCTGACCAAGATGCTGGCCAGAAATCATGCATTATTCCATCTTTTCTCAATGGGTTGTCATCTGATTGGTTGGGATGTTCTGGAGCTAAAAAACAGTTACTGATCTCAGAATGACAAGACACAGAAAACAGAGCTACTGTTTAACAATGGTCATCATCTTGCTGCTTATGAAAACTGGAATACTTGCTATAAAGTGATCTTGAGTAAACAGGATTGTTATATGGCCTGCGCATGAGACAAAGGATAAAATCCATACAAATTACTGACTTACATAGAAGCTTATGCCTCAAATGTATAGATACATAGGCACTTAAGTAATAATGCATTTGAAACAGTTTCCTGTTTATAGTTTTCTGATTTTTTTTTTTTCATTTTGAAAATATAATTTCTAGAAAATGTTTTAAGAAAATGCATTCTCAACCAATTGGCTGAAAGTCTAGATTGTTACGTTGCCTTGACAAACTTCCAAGGTCTCTCAGCTTCTCTTACCAAAAACCAGTACCAATTTCTAATTTCATAGCAGGGAATAATATTTAACCCAACATTAAAAATAATATTGGGTCTTAATCTAAAAGATTCTGAGCATTTTGGAACAGATCCAAAGAAACACTTCAACATGGCTTTCCTGGACCTGGACCAAAGCATTCAACATCTGTCAGGATCAAGCCATGTGTCGATAAGACGAAAAGCAATACAGACAGCCCATGATTATTAGTTATTCCATGCCTGATCCAGAGGGATGATGAAAAATTATCTCAGAAAGTAATGAGTGCCATCGCGTGAGCAGTTCCTTGTTTTACTTCTGAACCCAGAAGAAGACTACAGGAACTGTGGAAAAAGGAGAACTGAAAAAAAAAAAAACCCCCAAAAAAACCCCCACCAAAACCAACAAAGAATTTCTACGAAATCTGGTGTGAATAATAAAGGAGGAGAGGAGTAAAAGCAAGCAAAAAACAGTATTTTTGATATGGAGAGTGCTTCATCACAACATTCTGTTTGCTTATAAATGGAATTCCCAGAAAAGAAATAATTTTCCCCTTATTTCATATCAAAATAATTAAATGCATCACTGGTAATCTCAAACACGTCTACCCACAGCATCCCAGCCTTTTGCATAATGAATCACATCTGATTCCAAAGTGACCGTACTGCAAATCCCCATTAGGAAATTAACTGCAGGCCAGGGAGTAGTAGTAATCACACAACCAGGCAAGACCACAGTTGCCCAGCTTAACTGTATAACCCCTTTTTTCTGAACAAACCAGCAAGTTCTTCCTACCGAGTGAAGCTTCTGGTAGAGGCCACACGCATTGCATACATATCCACCATTTGCATTCTTTCGCCAGAGAGAGGTCTTTGTGGTCAGGCAATTGGCACAAAAAACACCCGAGCCTCTACGTCTCTGAAATAGGGAAGAAGAAAAAAAAACACAGGAAAAAAAAAAAAACAGGTCAGAGGTGAGTCACATGATCTGCGGAGTTAGGACAAATCAACACAGGAGTTTTGTCTCTAGACTGGCAACAATGACAGTATAAACCCACACTGCCCATAATGAGGTCAGGTTCAATTGTGCTTAATAGGCACCACTGATTTTCATTATAATTAACCCTGGAGTGATGGATGAGGTGTGTGAAACACCAAAGCCTTTTCAGAATAACAGCTTTAACTTTTTGAACTTCAGGTTTTGTGCATTTAACGATGGTTTCTAAACAGCAAATTCTGAAAAACCACTATGGAAGCTGACAGAGAACATTCTGTAAACTTCTCCTGTTTTGTTCACTGCGTTTCACAACAGATTATTTCTTTTCCGTTTGCTTGATTTTAAAGTGCGATCGGTAACAGGGATCCTGAAACACCACCATGATAATTAGTTGCAGTTTGTATTTGCGTCATACTAATTCCTTTACTAGAGACTATACTTCTTTAATTGAATACACGATATTCAGTTCCAGTCGTTCCCACTCACTTCAGAAAGCAGAGTAAGAGCATAGGCTTCCTTCAGCCCACTAAGAACAAGCAGTAACCTCTGCCAAACAAATGAAAGTACAGTATGCTTAATGAGACCTCTTTTGAGCTTTACCTGAAATCCAAGAAAACAGTCTCATCAGCACACATATTTATTTTATACAGGCAAAGAAAGGCACAGTACAACTTTCCCAAATACCAACTGATTTTCAACCAGACTGAGCTGTGCATTCATCAGCTTTCATAATGATCCAAGAATATTTAAAAGTAGACAAGTTTATGAGTATTGCTCGTTAAATTCTTTCTGCAGAGCAATGATTTTATTAAATCTCTCATTTAAATAAAAGTCAGGCTGTGTTTGTGGGCACAAATACTAATAAGCAGGAAATGGAATTCTTTTGCTGAAAAGAAAATCTGAATTTCAACTCTGTTCCCTTTTAGCAAAGGAAAAAAAGTCAGTAAGAAACCTTCAGCATCGAAGATAAGAATGGTCGAGCATAGGGAAAAACAGTCTGGGTGAAAACTAATTTTATTATAAATTAAAAATTACTAACACTATAAGTCAAAATTTCAGGGTTTCATAAAATTTAAGTAATTTATTTAACTTTAGTCTATACTGTAGAAAACTGGTGTTCATGCCAAAAAAATACAATGGTTATAATTGTACTCTGATACATTTCAAATGGAAAGCTTTCTGCAGACATAATTTTGGCTTCAAGACTGGAACACTTTCTTGGCATTGAAAGGGCATTTGATTCATCGGGTGTTTCACAATGTATCACTAAAAAGACCTGGTGAGCAGCCAGTTCCCTATAGGGTAATTTTTCCATCCAGATGCAAGTGCTATCAGAGGCCCTCGTCAGCTAAACTAATTATGATCTTGCATTTGCTGATGCCTGCTCACTCTAACATTCGACATCCTCTATTAATCATCAATACAAGGAAAATGAATGAAACGTAAAGAAACGAGGGCTGGTAAGCTGCACAGCCATAAAAATCTGAAATGAGTGCAATAATTTAACAAGATTGGGGAAATGTTTTTAGTGAGCACAAAGTCAGGCTAACAATTGCCCTTTTAAACCACGAACACAATTTCATTAGTACAGCAGGTTGTGATTCTTTAAGGTGATACAATAAAATCTAGATTGTCGTCGAGATAATCTCTCTCTCACCCTCTTACATCATCTCCTACTTTCTCTCTTAAATCAGAAGCAGTAATGCACTACTATTTCTCCATTTGGGTAGGGGGAGAACTGAATAGTAGCCAATATCCAACATCAAACACTCTGTATTCGAGACAGCGTCCACTGGGAAGGTGCCTTCACCTCCCAGTAAACTGGAGCTCCTAGCGCTGTTTGTGGTTGCATACCCCAGCAAAACTTCACCTGGCTTCTGAAATATTTTCCTTCCGAGCACAATGAAAGATTCACTAAACTAACCCCAGTTTGGTCCATTTGAAAGGCGAGAAGTTTCCAAGCGGAAATGACTGTATATGGCCAGGATTCAGATACAACTGCGTAACTGTTCCTTTCCATTCCTACTTTTTGTCTCTCGGCCTATGGTTTCTTGGTGTGGTATATTAAACAAGTAGAGTCTTAATCTGAATAAGTCTTTCCACCCTTTCATTTCTGTTTGCATTACTTGAGCTTTGGAAATAGTCTCTACAAAGTTATGGAAGACTTTTAAAATACAGAGAAGGTAGTTTAGGGTTTATGCTCTGTATTCACTTATACCTGAATGATGACTGAAGGAGACTGAAATCCTGACTGAACCATATGGAACTAGTACATGTTTAAAACAATGAGAAAAAATAATTCCATTTTCATGTTTTTTTTAGAGAAAATATTTCATTCATTTTACAGAAACATTTCATGGGTTTCAGCTGCAATGAAATAATGCTGACAAGAAGCTACAAATTATCAAAAAAATACCAATGCACCAAAATATATAGGTACATATTATATAGATATATATAGATACATAGACATAGATCTCTATACAGACATATATATAGACAGATAGATAGATACATAGATATACACCAAAACTGATAGATGCTTCCCTGTATTTAACATAGATTTATCTTCCTTCACCTTCCTAGTCTCTTATTGCACTGTTATTTAAAGACTGTATGGGAAAATCAACAATCATTATTCCTCAGCTAAACTGTTCCAACCATTACACAAGAATTAAAAATTAAATCACCTCAGGAAAAAAAAATGCTGGTACTTTGGTGGGCTTTTTTGTCTGTTCCTTTGTTTTTAAACAGCTTTTTATAATGGGGATGTGTTGCTTTAAAGTGGATTTCTTGAGTGAAAAGGACTGGGGCAGAATCAGAGCTTATTCTTGGCTCCCAAATCCCACCAACTAGAGAACTGACCCGCTTGTCAAAAATGTACCTGAGATATGTTGATCATCCCTCCAAGAAAAAAAATGGAAAAAATGGAAGCTCTTTTTAAAAGCCTACAATGCTCCTAGTTCTCTTCTCCTAAACTATCATGGTTTTCTTAAAAAAAAAAGAAAGAAGGAAAAAAAAAAGTTTGGCGTTTACTTTCCATACGGAGAAATCATGTTCTGAATCATGTTATTAGCAAACAGGAGTTATCTGAGTAGTTATTTTTTTTTTGTCCTGGAAGTTAATTAGTGATGACATTTCTACTTCATGAGTGTCTGTTTGGCTTTGCATATTCAGCTTTTATGTTAGTCAAGAACAACGGCCAATACTGCTAATAGTGCTAGTATTTTGGGATAGTCTCACAAAGTAGCAGACATTTGAGCTCCAATTCAGCAAAATTTGAACAGCAGCAACAGACCACAGCCTCAGTAAAACCCAGGCATATGCTCAAGAGCTGCACTATGAACAAACCCTGGCCACCATTTTAAAGAAATATGGAACCCTTTGCTCCTTTTCAAACACGAACAGAGTTATCATAATTAAAGAATCTCTTATGATCAGCCCAGAAAAGGTAAATCAATGTAACTAATCATGGGAAGGCTTTAGCCACAGTCTCCCATTCAGTGCCACAAACACTAACAGGAGGTATCAATGAAAATTTCCCATACAGCTTTGGAAGAATAAGCCTGAAGGATGCAAGTAACTAAAATATGTATCTACTAAGTCAAACCTTCATCATCTGGAGCCTTGTAACCACTACATTACAATCACAAATCCGGAAGGGGCCAGTGCAGTTTCTGTATTTCCATTCCAACTCCTGGGTTTGGGCATTTAACATCACGGTTGTCTCAAATCGCACTGGGCTGAAACTTGGCACATGCTTTTCTCAGCCCAGATGTAACCTTACTTTTTTGTTGTTGTTTTTGTACTGGAAACTTTATTTAAATCAGTTCAGCTGTTTATAATTTGGAGATTTGCCAAAATTGATGTGGGGGTAGTGAGAGTGGACAGGGGAATTTCACGTTCTTCATATAACTTTGGGAGAAATAAAGTATGTGCACGTTTTAATATTATAGCAAAGCAACAAGTGGATTATTATTTTTATATAACTAAGCTAGGAAGGTTTGTGACTATTCACTGAACAAGCATTACAGTACAGACCTCTCTACTGTTTTCCCGTAGTAAGAACCATACTGAAAGCATGTAATTGTATAACAACCCTTGATATGCAGAGTATTTACTCACATTTTGTATGGTTACATATCTTGACCATTTCTAATTGAACAAATCTGAAACCTGGAATACACATCATCAGGTTTGAGTGGGTAATTTTTTTTTTTAACTCCTTAAATGGTTTTCAATAATTTAAACGAGAATTATTAGCATTTTTTGCCAGCTAGTTTTAAAACAACAGAGAATACGTTAAGAAGTTATTAATTTAGGTACTGACAGTATCAGGCCTTTGTCTTTCATTTAAAAAAAACAACAACATGATCTAGATCTTAAAAATGATGTCTCACATTTTATACAATTTCAAATTTTGTAGCCATGCAGAAGCGTCATTACTCTGCTACTACTCATAGATGAATACTTAAAACACAGTGTACTTTCAGACAGTATTTTAACAGAACTTCATTTAGAAAAAAATATATATTGTAAATGCACAGCCAAAGATGCTTCTCAAAAATGGTGGTTTTTTGAAAGCCAGACTAATTGAGGGTGCTTAACACTCTTCTAGTTCCAAATCATCCTCTTATCAAAATTTCTGCCAGAAGATTTTAGAAAACTTTTAGAAACTCTAATAGGCTCCACGGGCATCAGCCAAGCATTTTTCTGACATCATTCTTCCTTGATTTTGGACACAACAAAACTTGTCTTTTTGCTGATTACTTTCACTTCCCTATCACAAAACGATGATACAATGATGGATCTTTTGACCATCTTCGGCTTTTCTTCTGTGACAAAAATGGAGAACGTTGTAATCACAGGTCCAGAATATATCCAGTGCATACATCATAAAATCACAGAATAGTTTGGGTTTCAAGGGACCTTAAAGACCTAGTTCCAACCTCTCACCTTGCCCAGGGGGCTGGAACTAGAGGATCTTCCAGTAGATGAGGCTGCCCAGGGCCACATCCAACCCGGCCTTGAACATCTCCAGGGATGAGGCATTCACAACTTCTTTGGGCAGCCTGTGCCACTGCCTAACTACTCTTTGAGTAAATAATTTCCTCCTATTATCCAGCTTAAATCCCCCATTTTTTAGTTTAAAAACACTCCCTCTTGTCCGATAAATGTTATATGGATAAGCATATGCCTATCTATTTCCAGAAACATGGCTGTGCCCTCACAGGCCTCAATGAAAGCAGGGATAATAAAAGCACCTCAATGAAAGCACTGGCTCTACATGCACTCTGGCTACAAAGAAGTCAGGAGGGAAGCACCAGGAAGCTTGAATAGCCATGGTTCAGTGTAAACCAGGTGACCCTCCAGATTGGAGACCAGCTTTAAGCAGATGGCCTCTGACCTGTAATGGCCAGACTGCTGCCATGAGGTTCAGAAAACAGGCACTCATGATTTCATCGTGTTTGCACTGCTGTGATTATTTTGGAGGTTTTTTTTCCCCACAACCACTGGGTCTTTCCAGGTTTTGTCCACTACTTGCCCTTATAAGAGGCAGCTGTGAATTCTCTATGCTTTGGAAAGGCTGAGATTAACTGAAGAACAGGGCAGTAATGCAGCATCTAGATGTTGGACTAAGTGCTACTTTCTTTACTTTAGAATGAGAAAAGAAACTTTTAGCCCTCCTTTTTTTTGGCTGAAGAGGCATTCAGACCTTTCTGAATGTGTTTCATCAAAACGGCTTTCACTCTTAACTATGAAAATAGCCACAACTATGTCCCTGTAAAGTTTCACATTTTAAAAGTTTAGTTGCATTTGCTGTAACTTTGTCTAAATTAAAAATAAAGTCACTGGGTTTTCTTCCCTTCATTGCTTGGAAAGCTTTCAGGAATAGACGAGACACTTTTAAGCCTCAAAGTGTAAGCTGTCAGAAAAAAATGAAAGGCATAAGGCAGAGTGTTAAAGTGAATCTTGTTTTCAACCTCAGCGATGAGTTAAAAGATGCCTCCTGAAGTCAATTTAATATGCCAAATCCAAAGTCTTCATCTAAAAAATTTTCAAGAACAATCACATTAGAGAATTGCACTTGAAAGACACATAAGAAGGAGGTTACAAAAGGCAAGGCAGAAAAAAAACAGAAATGCCAAGAGGAAAGTTAAAATTACACACCTTGTTCACATAAAAACTTTAATGCTGTATTGTAACAGCATCTTTTATGATATATGCTGCATCACAAAATTTTAATGACAGGAATCAGGGGGTTTTTTAAAGTGAAAAAAAAAACCTGTAAATTAAATATTATTACTAGCTCAGCCTTTCAGAATTCTAAACCCAATCCCTTTGGGAGAGTAAATATTTATTGTGCATGTAAACTGCAATTTTTTTTATTTTTTTTTTAATCAGCAACAAAAATGCGGATGAGTAGCTTTTGTCCCAGCTTTTGTAGCATTTCCCTGTAGTTTGTAAAGCTGCCTCAGAGACAATGGCACTTCATAAACAACAACAACAAAAAAAACACCAACAAAACACACACACACACACAAAAAAAAACACCAAAAAAACACCAAAAAACCCCAACAACACAGACACTGAACTCTGATCTCTTTGACTTACTAAGAATGCAGAATTTTGTAAAATATTTGTTAAGTATGTCATGATTGCTACCAAATTAAACAACCAGCTAATCAAAATGAATGATTAAATTTAAAATAAGAACTACACAGGATTGCAAAGAGATCCTAACATCAGTTGTTACTGAATATCTTCACCATTATTTCCTCTCTCAAGCTATGAACACCCAACTTTTGCCTCCGAGCTAGACCTTCAGACAGAACCGAAGGTCCACAGGCAGGAATTCACCATCTTTTGAATCACATAAGTGATCACAGTACACTTTCCAATGAAACATCCCTGCGGTATTCATTTTCATTCATTTGAGCACTTCTCTGTACAAAGTATGCACTCTACAGTGCATCGCCTTTTTAATTCATACAGAGATGGAGGGTAATTTCAGTTTCCTCCTCATGATCTGCAGTGGGAAAAATATGAAACAATAAAACCTTCTGTGCAGTCATTGGTGATTGATGTGTAAGCATTATATGTGAAAATTATATGTAATAATTTGCTGGTCCAAATGCATGTATAGGCCAAATAACTGGGTTTGAGACGTTTGTAACAAACACTGAGAAATATTTTCTGGTGGAACTACATGGTTAATCTGGTACTCAGAGTTAACTATTTACTTAATTATTCTATGCAAAGCATGACTTTTTGGATAGCAGCTTCCTTCAACAACCTTTTAATAAATATAATACTTTTCCGAGGCCTGATCCTGGAACTGACACAAGCCGATCATCTCTAAAACCCTTGCAGTGCCTTAAACACCAGCGACTGCAGTTTGACTCAGTCTCACTCCTGCTGCATTTTGCTACTGATTACCAGCACGACGACCCAGACCTCCACGAAGCCAAACCGAAAATGAATTTGTCAAGTTTTATTCGCCCTAATACTACACTAAAAAAAAAAAAAAAAGTAAAAACCCTCATCTAGCAATTCATTATCAACAATGATGACATTTTGCAATAACCAAAACCTATTCAAGAGGAATAGAAATTCTGTCTCCCATAGCTCACTGAGTCGATTACATAGGAAAGTACTGTAATGGGCCGTGCCCCGTCAAACGCTCACGTACTCGACTTCCTTCTCAATTACCAACTTGTCTACATTGCCATCTGTAAAAACGAACACATACCTTGTGCTGCCAGTTTCTGCTCTTGCACTTCCATTAGTGGAACTGGCTGCAGCTGCTTGAGAAGAAAGCCCCGATTGTCTTTGTTTTCCCAAAACGCAGCACCATTTTTCTCCCTTCCTTGTGCCTATCGACGCAAGGAATGCATTATCTATGCTGAGGTGTGTTCACAAGTACTGAAACTACAGCCCATCTAATTTGTGTACTGCTTTCTCTTTGCAATTTACCACCTAACACAGCAAAAAGCTGACAGCATCTTCAGCAATATTAAGATGTTACTAACAGAATGGGTTTAATCAGCTTGTTTTAGGAACTGTAGTAAAACTTGCTAAGTTTCTGGCTAAGCTTCTTTCCACGTTTTAAATCAAGTTGATCAGTGGAGCAATTTTAGAACAGAACTTACACAAAGCAACCAAAAATAAGATCAGCAAGAGAAGTCAAATTTAGGAATATGAGCATTCCTTACAAAAAAGAAATAGCTGAGGTAGATGGAATAGTGTGAGTAGGTTGAACAGAGGGAGCCTGGTTAGGGAACTGTGATCCCTGCCTGTAAACAGCACAAACTTTCCTCCACTAGCACTCGCAGAAACAGACTCGTGCAGCAGACTCTGAGTGGCTGCCTGAAAAACCAGCACCCGTTCCCACAGACCGCTGCTGCTCTCGGCACGGTGTGTGCTTCCCAAGGAGCTGCGCCGCTGTTAGCGAACGAACCTACAAATGTCATTATAAGCCTCTTGAATTTTCTAAATTACAAACACTGCAACACATTCAAAATTAGACTGCTCTTCTTCTCGTCAGTAACTGCACAGAAACAGTATTCTCATAACAGCCCTAAGCACGCTGAAAGAGACATCGAGAAAACTGGAAACGCTTCTGACTGTTTCATTTCTTGGCACAAGGCGAAAATATCCAAGCCCTGCTGTCTCCAATAGGGAATCTAAATCAATAGTTAGACTTTGTTACAAACAGACTTGCTTTCTGAGATAAAGAGGCAGTTGTGAAGGTGCCTAAACACGGAATTAGGTGCTTAAGTTTAGGCACCGATACTGGAGGATTTATGTTTAAGAAGGCACCCCAAGTATCCCTGCTTTCATGAAGTAATCTCACTCATCAAACAAACAGATAAAAATGGAGCAAAGATACGTCCATATTTCCTTAAACACCCCCCGACTTTGACATGGTAGAAGAACCAGACAGCATTTGCAGATCTCAGCTAAGAGCCAACATGTAACTCTACATATGATAGTAATTGAGGGTCCCAATCCCGCAAGTGCTCTGCTGTACGAATGAGCACAAAGCTGCTGGAGTTCTCAGTTTCTGGCATCTGTTCCCACTTCCATAGAAATCAGATGGGCAAAATTAAGGTTTGAGGGGAAAAAAAAATCACAGACATTTAAAAAACATTCCCTGACCTTATTAAAGTCCACGTGATCTCTATTTATATAGAAAATGGCTCAGAAAGCCAGCAGCTGAGAGGAGGAACTCTCATTTGTAGATTTTGGCCGAGAGCTGCCAAAATCAGCAGGGGAAAGGCTCCTTAGGGGTAAAAATTTCAAAAGCCATTAAGTGTCTTAGAAGCCTCAGTCCCACTGACTTTTGATCACCTACATCCTCCCAGATTTGCACCCCCAATCTGGAAATTACCCTGGAAGAACAATTTCTATTTCCAAGTTACAAAATGAGGATGTAAAGTTTTAATAGAAGTGTTCAGGACTTGGAGAGGAAATGTCAATTAGGTGTCTTTTTCTTGGTGAAAACTAGTGAGGTTCATTTACCTGTTACTCATACTTAAAAAAAAAAATCCCCTTAGGACCATTAATTTTAATTAAAGAAGCAATATAATAAGAAAATGTTTCACATGGGCAGCTATACCTTACACACTTCTTCAGGAACTGAAGTAACTATAATTTGAGTCTTGTACAGTCCCCTGGAGAAAACTGTTACTAGGGAGGGATACAAAGCTGATCCAAATGTCCACCTATTATGTTCAGTAGGCTTATGACTGCCCTCTTACTGCAGATCTCGTTACATGCTGTTGCTAGAATGGCTTCCATTCAGAAAAATCAGCATTTGCCAACCCATACCACACAATTACCATAGTTATTTCCTATTGTAAGCTTAGGGAGAAACTGTGGTATCCCAGATACCACGGTGTGGTAAATATTGAAAAGCAGTGGCCTTTTTATAATGGACATTTTCATCTAATCCAATCCGTTTCAAACACTCCCAGATAACAAGACAATAAGGCTGAGGCTCAGTCTAAGTGGTTGGTTCGAACACAATGATCTTATTCTCTCCTGTGATCTCACTTTTGGCAGAAATAATACTTGATGGCTTCCTTTTTGATAGCATTAGGAAGTAGGAATGGACCAGAGCAGTGATCAACCCTACATCATTACAGGGTGGTAAGAGGATATTCTGGGAAAAGAAAAAAAAAATGTGGAAAAAAAAACCCAGAAAGTCCCCTTGAAGAGAAGTAACACGTGCTATCAGTAATTTTTACATATTTCTATTTTTAAAAATTGGCCCAACTATAAGTGCTAGCAGCCTCCTGGGCTGCATCTTTCCTCTCAGCTGAGCACTGGATCCCAGCACTGGAGAATCCAGTGAAGGGATACAAATGTGACTACATGGCTACCAGTCCCACCACAAGGAGGGGCTGAGAGAGCTGGTCTGATGAGCCTGGCAAGTAGAAGGCTCAAGAGGATCTGGGCAATCTGATCTAGCTGTGGACATCCCTGTTCATTGTAATTGATGACCTTTAAAGGTCCCTTACAACTCTAAGGATTCTATGATTCTATGATCTTACCCACTTGAACCAATCAATATCTGATGGGGAGAGTAAAGAATGAGCCAGACTTCCCAGTGGTGCCCAGTGACGGGACAAGAATCAAAGGCACAAACTGAAATGTGGGAAATCCCATTTGGACGCAACAAAAAAAGCCTTCCTACTGTGAGAGATTGAACACAGAAGCAGGTTACCCTGTATACAGCCTTCAAATAAATAAATCCACTCTTCAGTAAACTCTGAAGATTGTCAAAGCTCAGTGGGATGCAGGCCTGAGCACCCTGCTCTGAGCAGTGGGTTTGACCTAGGTGATCTCCAGAGCTCCTTTCATCCTCAGTGATTCTGTGAAGCTGATGAACTACATGAAACTGAACTATACTGTGTAAACTGATCCTTTCTTCAACCGATATTTTCTTCAGTGAGCTACCGCAGACTGCTTGTGACTTATCTGGAGTATCAATTTCTATCCACTTCAGCCTTAATGAATTTGTCTTGAAAAATATTTAAAACTTCATGTCTACAAATGCATTAATTAAAATAGAACAGCATCCAGACTGAATGTTACAGATTTCAATCTGTTTAAGTATACAACTACTAAAGATGAAGATACTTCTAAATTCCATAGTAAATAATTTCAAAACGTTCAGTAGAAACTGAGTAAAGTATCTAAGGATGGTTTTGCAAAAAATATTCTCTGCCCACTGTCTTATTGAGATCATGACTACTTGTAAATGAGACTCAACACAGGGTGTTGTGTAGTTTTCCTTAAAAATACCATTAAGATGAGAATAGAACAACTGTTCTATATTTTGGAGACATTTCTCCTTAAATAGTGTTTATGTACTGCAAGCATCCCTTCCATAAACAAACCAGGTCTTTGGAACAAGTGAACACAATCTCTGAAGAATCTTTACCAGCTTCTATTTCTGGTACATGATGCACTGCAAATTTTAGGCCAACATGGGCATATGGTCTCCTAGTTTGATAGGAAACATTTCATGGAATTCAAGACAGAGCCACAGCACAATGACTGAAGACCTTAGAACCTCTGATATAATGCAAAAGAAAAGAAGAAGAAGAAAAAAAAAAAAAAGTAAAGAGAAGAAAAACAAGTGTTTCCTGATAAAATGCTAGAAGCAGCAGCATGCAAAAATACAAGAAAGAGGAAAGTCATTGTAACTGGTCAGGATAAAGGAATACTCTGAATCCCTTTCTAATCAAGCTTAACCTCATTACTCATTAATTTAAATATCCTAACTATGTCTTACACTCTACCTTTTTTTTGTTGTTTTTTTTTTTGGTTAAGGAGAATCACCCGGTAAGGAAATCAGTTTATTTTTAAAACAAATAATAAACAGTATTTATCTTAATAGCTTCTATTCAAGATTTTCTGTCTTGGCCATCCTAAAAGCCTGTATGACCTCTGTACTTTTTGTATTCATGCACATCAGCACAGACTGAATGCTGTAACTGCACAGCAGCAAATTCAACATCCCTAGACTAATTTCTACTTTGAAAAAAGTGGTACTTAAATTGCTTAAGACACCAGCTTCAAAATCTGCATTGTCATAATCACTCCTTTCCACCTATGGATTTCATTTCTCCAAAGCAATTACTCTTATTGTAAGTGATGGGGTGAATTTACTGCTGGGGCAGTCAGCCTTGTTAAGTGGTACGCACTTGCCAACAGAAGTATGAGAGCAAAATATAACTTAGAAGGGATTTCCATCCTAAGTTCTGCACTCTGAAGAAGAAATGCACCCACCCTGCCACATACTCAGTTTTATTAGTTCAGAATGCAGCAGACAACTGGAAAATGGCATTCGAACAATGAAGCAACAAGCTGGAACAAGAGGCACGGTGAAATCCGTCCCACAACTCCTCAGTTAACTTATTTGTCACAACCTTTGGAGGCCTCTTAAATGAACCTAAATGCACAGTAAGGCCTTGTAAAACAAACTGCCAGCTTCCCTTCGCAAGGGGCATCAGCTCAATTGCCCCACAGCTTTCCTTGGGGGCAGCTGTGGCCGCACCTACCCTGTAACTGGAAAGGCAAAGACCATGCTGTTGCCTCAAATTTATCACTGTGTTTGTGCAGGGCAGGACAGGAAATCAAAGACAAGCTGATTGAGTCTGTTCTACTGATCAACATATCAGATTCTGCTATGAAATAAAAAAACAATAGGAAACAGTTTCCCTTCTACATTACTTCTACTGCTTGTATCACAATTCATATGATTTTAGCAAGACTTCAGAGGTCCACGTACACAATCCTGAAATAGAAATAAACCTCTACATTTAGACATGCAGTACAAAATCATAGCTGCTACTGGTTAACAGGCTATACTCAAAGTCATTTCTGTTTTGCTGGAAGAACAAAAAAACTTGACACGGTTAAGAATTCACTTTTCAGTTTAATTCAAGTTTTCCTTAACAGTCAGTGTCAAATTGTTTTCCCTCTTTTTCTTTATCGCCTTGTGGAATCTTTAGAAGTGAAAAGGAAAAAGATGTACACCAAAGAAGAGCACTTTATAATGACACAACTTCCTCTAGGAGAAAAAAAATCTTCCATTTCATCAGCAACTTTGCCAAAGTCTCTCTGAGAAATTGTAAAGAGAAGGGGGCTTTATTTCCTACAGATATTTTATAGGAAACATTTTTTGGTTCTGTGTCATGGACTAGGATTTCACACCTTAGTGGCGAGTCATATGGAAATGGACATGGCTGTGGAAACTTCATGGCTGTGAAACCCTGATAGTAAAATCAGCAGGAAGATGAGGAAGGTGTGGGGAACACTGAATGACTAATGCGGTAACAAACCCTGGACCCACTGAGGAGATTTTGGGATGGCTGCCAATGCTACCTGCCTATGACCAGTATTCTGGACCCACTGAAGAAGACTTTAAATCCAGCCATGACACAAAGGGAATAGTGCTCTTTTGAATAATGCCAAAATATGTAAGTGGATGTGAAATGTACGTATTTTTATAAGAAGAGATCTTTTCAAAACCAGGTCACAGTTACCAATGACTTATATGAGTTATACCTCTGAGAAAAAAAAATCCTAGAAGATAAATAACAGGCCCTGTTTCCTTTATTAATAGCAAGCTGAGTTAATGAGAGAAAAACTTTCAGAACTTATTACAGTGCAATGCAAAGCTAAGCATCTTTGCTATGACATACAACAAATCTGTGTTTTGCAGCTAGCTATTCCTATGCCAAATCAAAGAGCAAATGCTTTCCCATTTCAATGCACCACAACTGCATGAAACACAAGGACAACAAGAGGTGGTAGACATTAGTAAAAGTCTACAGAACTAGTAATGTTCTGATGCACACCTGTTTTATACAACAAAAACCACAAACTGGCTACACTGAGCTTCTCTTTTGCTTTTCTAAGGTTAGTTTTTGGCTGATTCTATTATTTCTATTAAGGAACTGCCATTACCTATCTCTGGAGGCCTGGCACATGTGTGGCACTCCTAGGGCAGACACAGGAAACATACCCTTAAGACGGTCAGTGCACTTTTGTATTTCAGGATCAATAGCCCTAGTGCTGCAGTACAGACCACATGCACAGCTAGGGCAGGAACTCCTACTACATTTCAGTGATTAATGGCCTCAGAATGAAATACAAGTTTCCTACTGAATGTTGCAATCTCAGTACAACTCTGGCCTTGTCTGCTATCTACTGCCTGGGTGTTTGGAGTCCCGAAAGCTCAGCAGTACTCAGACTACCAGAGCCAGGTACCAGGCAGTCAGAACCCACCTCACAGATGGTGCAGGCTGGGCTGTAGCACCCAGCTGCAGTCACTAGAGGGTACTGCGAGGGCACCAAAAGGGTCACGCTCCCATGGCAGGAGGCAAATGAAAAAAATGGAAAACCCTACCAGTGGGAGCTTCACTTGACAACAGCAAATAGCTATTTTCATGTTAGATCTGCTTTAAAAACACCCAATCTCCACTTTAAGCAGGAAGTATTGGCACTCAGAGCGACACATGCTACCAATAAGCTAAGCAACTCATGCCTTTATGGTTCATTTTTAACACAGTGCAATCTGTGGCTCATGAGTCACATAGCCCATTCTTACGCAAAAGGCCAGAAAGCTACAAAGGGAAGAGCAAGAATGGAATTCCTACGGTTTCAGCAGTGGTTACTCACAGGAGGCAAGATGGGGATCTCCTTACTTATGAACAGCACCACATGAGGCTACAGGGATATATAAGCAGTAAGGTAGTACAAAAACATAAGCAGTAAGGTAGAACAAAAAGGAGAGGAAGACACTCAGAACTTGATGCAGGCAACAGTATTAATCAGTGAATAAACAGAAAAATTAAAGCTACATTCAATCATCCCTTGAACAAATCTTAGCCACTATTTCTCTGAGTTCATCCAATAAACACTGCTTTCTGTATAGTGTAAATAACTGCCAGGAAATCTACTAAACATTTTTCACTATTCTGCTATTTTTAAAACATATAACCCTCTTCATGCACAAATATCCCTTAATGTGTCTGCATGAGTTGCTGTTCTTTGCACAGAGTGTAGCAAAAGGGGATGCTGGGTGATGGTCATGTCATGCTCTTAAATTCGACCAGATTTCCGTAATAATTCTGATAAACCAGTGCATTCCAGACTTCACTGCCCATCTTTCTTCTTCCATTCCTTCCATCAGCAAACCAGCTCATTGGAAAATAGGAAGAAAACGTATGTGCAGTATATAGCACAATGAGACACAGAAGTGAACAAATAATAGCATACTTGGGAATATTAAGCAAAAATGTTAACATTAACAAAGTTTACTTTTCACTCTATTTAAATACAAAAAAAAAATTAAGTAAGAAGTTTCTGTATTTTAGATTCAGCCAATTTGGGCCACACTGAATGTTAAATAAACTATTATTTAATCAAATACAGGCATATTAGTCTCACTCCTGCTGACAACTTCAATTAGAATATTTTTGCTTCGTACAAAAAAAGAGAAAAAAAAGCCCATGATCTTTAAACTACTATGGCTTCTGCACAACATCTGGTTACAATTTTTTATATATTCAACCATCAAACTTCTATCTTCACAAAATAGTTTACTTGAGATTTGTTTTAATTATCCTGCATTGCAAGCTTCATATGGCTTTGAAAAGGGGGTGAAAGGATCGCTCATGAAGCAGACAGATGCAAACTGAAAAGGACTGTACACTGAAAGATGCTTTTGAAACAATTTTTAAAAAACGATAAAAACCTTTCTTTCATTGCCAGCAAACAAGTGCTACTTTAACTGCTTCATTACACAATGCTTCTTAGGTTGTTCATTAGCGATTTTCATTTTTTCGTTGGATTCAAGGATTAAGGTAATCTTTACTAGCACTTTCATTGGAGCCATACAAGTTTCAAATATGTCTTTTTCCTTTTTCCTGCCAATGCCACAGTGGGAACACTGCATTTGAAAAAACTGCTAGTTTAAAACAGAAAACTTAGCAAAGAAAGCATCTGAATGTGATAAAGTAGAAATAAAAATGAATTTTATGGCAGCACAGGAAGGCCTTGCTCCTACAAAAAAAAAAAAAAAAAAAAGGTTGTGCTGAATTTTAAGTATGGGAGAGATCTAATTTATTTTCATAAGCCTATTCACCTGTGTAAAGTTAAGCCCATCCATAAGCTTTTGTAAGATTGGACCTAAGACAAAAATTAAGAGAATGCCTGGGGTTCTGGTTTTATTTAATGCTAGAGGTTCAGTCAGCCAAAGGGACATAACTGTGGGTTTTCTTCCACGGCTCTTTGGGTGCTATACCAAATCAATGAGTCATCACTACAGATAGAAGGTGTTTGTCTTTACATGGTGGAATCACTGCAAACTTTGAAGGATATGAAACTCCTTATTCATTCATTTGCATTACATATATGGATTAATGGCTCAACGATATGGAAAGTTATTATTTATTTTATGAGGTAACTGCTTTGAAATCCAGCAAATATAACTCCTCTTCCTGTTTTTCAGTCAGTCAGCACCCATCATTTTCAGATAGGATATTCATGGAAACTTCAGGGTTTTTTGTGTGTCTGTTTGTGTTTGTTGTTTTTTTTTTTTTTTTTTTCCTCTGGAGCTTCTTTCTATTGCAAAAGCATGGATTAGTCTACACAAGGAATGTTATTTTTTAGGATTTTTGTTTCCTTTAGATGCTCCAGCGAAGCCAGCAGAAGACATAGCTGGGAAAACACAGACAAGTTTCAATGGCCCGAGTCTCAAATAGAAACAAAACTTTATGAGTTTGGTACCGATACTGGAACAATACACAGCTTCTTTTTTTGATTTTGGAATGATGAAACTTCATTCATGTACTAAAAGCGTCTGAAGAAACAACTTGACTTCAGTTCTGGGCGATATTCTGGGATTAAAGCCATGGCAGTCATGTCTATTTATCAGTGACCACCAGCCACCAACACACACACACAAAACCACCAAAATTTTTCAACCCCTGGCCAAACACATCAAAATAGGACTAACCTCTGGAGCCTACTTAATTAGTCAGAATGACCTTCGAGCTTTAGGCTGAGCCCTGCTTCCACTGCGGCTGTAAGAACTGCTAGAGTGGTTTCCCTCGATTACAATAATGTTTGACGCTGCTTGCAACCAGAAAAAAGAAAATGTGCAAGAATGCAAAACTCTACCAACTGCTGATACAAAGACACACAGAGCACCGTGATGCAGAGACAGTTTTACCTTACATCAAGCAGTTTTTCACTCTCATTTTCAAAATCTAGTGGCTGCACAGAGGTAGCTGGGACAGCAGGAACGTGAGTGTCCCCCTCCATTACAGCTGCAATCTCAGTATATCAGCAAAAGGACTTGCTGGGCTTGTGCAGATTACGGAGAGGAAACATGAATTGCTACTGTCCTCAATGACACAGCCTGTGAACAAAGGGCTACAGTATTCTCTGCCATCTTTTATTTCAGGTATGAAGAGCACAAACGTGACCGAGAACAAAAGGAAGCAGCTGGTGAAGTGATCTTCTGCATATGCACCCCCTCAACACGCAATTCCAATCCACAATCAAAAGGTACATTTTTAGTGTGGTGGAAATTTAGACACATGATTTTGATTAATGTTAATGCAAGTCGTGTGGCCAAATCCCTGTACGCTACTTTGGGAGTTTATTCCAAAACTGAAATATCATTAAGGTTGCAACATAAACCAAATAAGGCTAGGAAATGACACTTCATTAGTAACCTACTCATTATGAGTAGGTAACCTGTTGCAATGTTGTGTTACTATAATAAAGTGACTCAGGTGTTTATATACCACCGTCAACTGGCTAGAAAAATAAGGTAAAGACATCCAGACACACTAAAAAATGGCTACTTTCTACAACTAGATACGTAACTGTTTTTGAATATTTAGCTGTGGTACTGAAAGGAAAGATTTTGAGAGCTCTACTGAGATGTACTTGAAGACTTGCACATTTGTTATCTTCATAAATTTATGTCAATGAGCAGACATGCATAACAAAAAGATAATACAAAGGAAAAGAGGAGCTGAAGGGACCAGGAATGCAGACTGAGTTTCTGTTTAGATAAGCTGATAGGAAAATGTAAACAATGAAAATACATGTTTTGATTTTCCCTCTTTCATTTAGGTATACTCCAGATCTTATATCTGTGAATATCAAATGTGTAGTGAGGAACTCAATAGTGAGAAAGAGGATCCTATATGGGAGAAGGTCCTCTGTCCTCAAGGCACTGCTTTTGCTGATGACTGAAGGTATACTTTTATGGCGATTTTCTCTGTTTCTGTTCTGCAAAAAACTGCCAAGGCAGATTTTTCTTATTTCTTGGGATTGTGGTTTTTCATCTGCTTCTACATCATGTAAAAGGCTATGGAAAGAGGAGCTGTCTAAACTCTTCCATGGAGGCAAGAGTTGCTTTTTTACTGAAAATCAGTAATACTTATTTAAGAAGCTAATGCCTGTGGACCATTATCTCCAAAAACTTTTCCCACTTTTGCAGTATCTAAGGAAGAGAGCGTCCTTGTGTCTGTACTGGTGTGAATGAAGAATGGAGGGGAAAAACAAAACAGACATGAAGAGGGTGGCTGTAGTCAGGTGTGTGTTATTCTATAGAACTAGGAGGTGTTACCAAATGCAATGAAAGACCCAGCACAGAATTCATTCCTTTATGTCAGATTCAGGATTTGCATTGGGGATCTCATGTATTTAGCATTGGCCTTCTGGATATGAGTTATCTTGTTGCTAGTAGTAAATCATATGAAAAGATTCAAAGTTCTTAAGGACTACAAAACAAAACCTGAGAAAAAAGAACTGGTGCTTAACGGAAACCTCTTTGGGCAATGAGTTGATCTTTGTTACACATCCATTCTCTATTCTGCTTGCTGATTTTCTAGTAAGTTCAGAATTACATGGCACTAAGATGAATTTGGCTAGCAGTATGTAATATAATTTTGTAAGCACACTTGGTAGACATGAAATGTGTAAGTTCACTAAAATGATCAAAGTATGAAACAGATTCTTTTCTTTTAAAAAGTGACTGAGCGTGTCTTCTATAGCTAGGTTTTTTAACATTACATTACCTTTAAAAGTAGATTAGAGGAAAACTGTCTTTTTGACTTAGTACTAGAAGCGAGAGTGTGTAGAGAGCTCAGTTCATCATGTTTTTTCCCTTCTAACTTAGAGGAATGTGTGAAGTTCCTACAGCTCTTCAAAATGGCCTAGTAATTGAGCCTGGTTATGGTCTCATTAATGTGCAAGTTTCATTTGTCACCGTCTTTCTTTGTGGATTACGTGCATTGATTCATCAAGACTTGTGACACCTGGTTTTCATTTGCTCTGTTTAGTGCTTCTTTTCTAATCAGTTTGTATGGCGTTGGTATAAGAAGCAGTCTGAAAGTAAATGGCATTAGCCTCCTGAAAATGAGTCATTTTCAGCTTTTTTGTTAATAGTGAACTAAATTACTTTTCCCTCTCTTTTCATGGTCTTTGCATGCTTTTCTTTTAAATATGTTTAATAACATACTTGCTGCAGCTACTCATAACACAAAAGGAGCACACAAAACAATGTACAGTTAACAGGGGAGATGTAGGTCTCTATGTACGTTCATTATTACAAAAAGTAATTGATTTTAATTCATGTAGATGTAAGTGACAAGGATAACACAGACAAGATTCTTTTTTGACGAATTACAATGTCCTTGTTAAGTTGTACAGTTTAACAATGAGATCTTCTCACTTAATTTTCCCTCCACCTTCATTTTTTGCTTCACTTTCTAAAATACGTATCATTTCAAATATTTCCATTCTATGTGTCACCAGCAAATGCCAAAAACAGAAAGAGAGATCTGATAAAGTATGACAAAAGTTTCACGGATAATTGCCTTCACATATCCAGTTCAGCTCTCATCTCTCCTAATTAGCCTCATTACCATACCTTAAGACAGACCAGCAGTCACTCAAACTCCCTGTTTCTTCTGTCAAAACTATTGCTGACAGGCAAATGGACAACACATGCAGTAAGTCTGTTCTAGACTATTCTTTCACATGTCAAGCCTCCAGCAGAAAACAAAACAATAGGTCCTCTATAGATGTATTATGAAAGTATACATACAGAGTGTGAATATTTGATAAGTTACGGTTCTGTTCATATCTCTACCATCACTTAAAATGATGGCTATTAAAAAAATCATTCTCATACACTATCATTCTTTAGGATAGCAAAGAGATCAAAAACAGTGCTGTATTTCACTATGACTGATACCCCCTTCAGAGCAGCCTCTCTACAGTCAGTGGAAAAAATCACTTGAGTATGGTAACGTTTGAATGTATCAGCATAGTTCTGTATTCAGCATACCCGCATTATCGCAGGAAGCTTTCTGCTTTTACAAACTATGCTCAAATGAAAACACATCATCCCCCTGGCTCATATTCACTTAAAATTAGCTCAGAGAAAGCATCCACAGAAACCTGCAATAGTTCACAGAGGAACTAGAAATATTTCAATATTGAACTCTACCTGCTATCAAAACATTAAACCATACAATAGGAAACCACTGAAATGCTTCACATCGTCAATTTCTTTTCCATTGTTGTTCTAGTCACACATTACATTATGTACAGACTTCAGATACTTGGTACTTAGTTTTCATTTCCTCTCAGATGATTACGAATTTCATTGTCCCTAAGATCTAACAATTTGGATATATTTTTTGTTATTACTACCTCCCGCTAAGTGATACAATTTTAAGTAATTTGTCACATTTTCATACTGATAGTACCACCACTAAAATAAAAAAGCATGTTTTGTAGTTTTTCCTAACAAATTCAGCACTCGCTGTGTTGCTCACTTAGGATCTTTGGCAGCACATTGTTACTGGTGTGTCCCTTCTCCAGCCTGCCCCCCAGTTCCTCAGACACAATCTTTCTAGAGATTTTATTCTTCTTTCGTACCACGCAAGTTGTGCTGCGATTTCTATAGCAAAAAAAAAAAATCAGTGAAATGGATTTTCTGCACTTGGCAGTTTGGGGAAACCAACAGTCCATTCAGCGTGACTGAAAAATACCCTGAAGGCCAATATTTACTAAGCACGGCACACACACAGGAGCCTTGTTAAAAATCCACAACAAATCTCTCATTGCAAACAAATCCAGAGGCTTGAGAACTGCTGCAACTGTTGGAGTAATGCTGATCCTGACAGCAGAAAGCTGCTTTTTTACCAGTCTAGCAGCTAGCTAGATGTCTGCTGGCTTCTCACCAAGATTTCACTATTTCAATTTCTTCTCTTCAGGATTTATTAGGTGATGAATATATAGCAATCTATCAGAGGGATAAACAGCATCAAATTAAGGTAAGGCTGACACATCTGGGCACCCAGCACTCTGAGAACGGCAGCAAGCAGCGACAAACTGCTTACTGCAAACAGCCAAATACAGCCACACAAAATTAAACTCTAGGCAGAAGTCAGACACTGTGAGGGAAAGAAGTGGGTCAAAGAAGGGCTTCCAAATAACAGGAAATACTTTCAGCTTCACACATAACGCTTCAAAATGCATTTTTTTTAACTCCCTTTCTTTTGGAGATGTTTGTAGAAAAAAGATGAAAACACCATCTACTGGAAAAGCATAACATGAAAATGAAACACAGGGACACCGATGTGTGAAAAGGAAAGTTGCAGAGGAATGCAGTGCAAGTAGGGTAATTGAGGACGTTATGTACACATTCCACACAGTTTCAAGCGTATGAGTGGGCATGCTGGAGAAGAGCCTCCAAAAAAAAAACAAACCAACAACAACCACCATCACCACCACCAAAAAAAAAGAAAAAAAGAAAAAAAGAAAAGAACAAAAAGACCTGAGTCAGTTAAACTGCTGCTGAAGTTGGCTTTTTGCACCCACCTAAGCAGCACAGCTCACACACTGCCCTGGTGCTGCTAAGCCAGGAGCTGAACTGCAGTCCTGCAAGTCGAGCTGGCACGCACACCTCCACCAGACCCACAGGGCTGGAAGACCTTTCTCAGTGATTTTCAATGCTTCAGACATTGAAGCTTTTTAATTTTAAAGTACTTCACATTCCCTTTCCTATTATGGACGTAAGTACAATTAAACTCCACAGCTTTCGTAATTATGAAGCTCTTGAAATACTTATGTAAAGTTTCCCTTTTAATTATTGTGAGCTTTAACAAATACTGCGTATTAACTTACATTTTCAGTACTTCCTGCTTTACATTTTTCTTTCCCTGTCATTATTTTTAGAGTGCTTAGACTTTAACTAGAGTGTTAGGTCTATGTTATCCCTGGGTTCTGAGTTGCTTCTCACTCACAGGGCAAGGAAAAACAAACAAACAAACAATGTACAAAAAAAAAAAAAAAAGAGAACAGAAAGCAGATCTTAATGCATGCTCTGTATTCATGCCCCAACAACTTATTACCCTGATTTGTTTGGTAATGTTAGCAGGAGTCATTTGTGCTTCG
>JAPSGF010000032.1:691884-699525 GCA_035772895.1 Perdix hodgsoniae
TCCTGGTAAGATCAATTCAGCAGCAGCCAACAGCAACATCACGGCCCCAGGGCTGCACGACTGCCCTGCCTCTTTGCTTCGCGTCATATAGGTGCCCAAACATTACACCAAGGAAGATCATATAAACAACTATCCAAGCAGATACCCACAGTTCATTTACACAGCTGGAACATAAACTCCAACACCTGCTCTCTTTGGCAGCCAGAAAAATGTCCTAGATGGTCTCGCTCTTTGCCGAGTAACTTGGGAATGTTGGGGTGGCCCAACTGTTGGAACAGGTATGTTACATGGACAGCATTTACTTGGGGTTCACAGGCAGCTCAGAACTGCTTTCAGACACAGACACTGGGATTTCTGACAAGTAGTGTTAATTGTAAACTGAAATGTACTTAATAAACATCCTCTTATAAGAAAAATATCTGATATAAGATAGTGTCAGACTCAGGTAATTAAGAAAGCCGTGTCATTTCAAGTGACCAAACTAAAGCAACACTTGAAATCCTTTGCTTTCAATGTAAAGAACAGGTTGGATTTTGCAGCAATTCCTTGCAACAAAGACGAAAATCTCAATCTGAAACTGGTATGAAAACAGACTCAACAAACTTTCCAGAGAACATGAGGATAGTTAAGCCATTCCAAGAACTTGGAAAATTATCATCTGACTTCAACCTCAACCTTTCAGCACAAACTCAAAGAAAAATCGAGACAGGCACCAAGAAATAATCGCTTTCATCACCTGAATCACATTGTTTTTGATCCATATGCTCTGTGGTTTTCATTGTCTGAAAACTCCCGCTATGAAAGATCTACAAGGAGACACAGACAACTGTAATGTTATTGTTCTTCTAAATGTTAGTCTCAGAATATGAAGAAAAATTGATCCAGAAACAAAGAGAAATGGTATCTCCTATTTCTTCACATGTCTAAAAGCACAGAAAAAAGAATCATATAACTTTAAGAACATAAACCACTTAAAAAAATAGTGAAGTAAATCTATGAAGAATAGAATTTAGACATTAGAATATGAATAAATAAGATTTCAGAAGTAACACTGCTCTTATCTTAAGCACAGTAATATTTCAAATATATTGAAACTGTTCTCACATACATGAAACAATGAATACTTGAAGTGCAACAGATTACTTTGGATTACTTTGATATATTTCTTAATTGTTTTGCACCTCACTATCTAGTTAAGTTGTTTAAGATTGGCAGGAGACATTCTGGAATAAAAAATGAGTGACAAACACTTCAGACAAGTTGCTGTTTTCAGGGTTTTCCTTTAACATGTTTGCTCTTCCCCCCCCCCCCCCCAACACAATCAATTAAAAACAGATACAATCAAAACCCACTCTGCAATTCCAAGTCTTTTGAAAACTAACATCTCTAATCTAAAGACAATACTGTTGACATTTCATCAATGTATCTGAACAAAAGTTTCCCACCATTATCCTGAAAGCTGTAAATGACTACCTTTGGGAAAAGAAAAATCAGAGGTATTATTAAATGCAGCAAATGAATGGGTTCTAAAACAGCAATATTAAACCTGTATCAAAGAAATACTGTGGAAATGCTAAAAAGAGCATGCAGAGCTTCCCACTGCATCCATATGCATTGAACAAAGTCTGCCTGTAGTGCTCCTCTGAATTGAGGAGCCTCCAAAGACTTGCTAAGATCTAAGAGGAGAGCAAACCATTTCCTACCCTTTGGCATTCTCTATCTATACAAAGGGCAGAGCAGCCAACCTCTGCTATTTATTACTCTGAAAATATCCCACAAAGAGTACATAAAAGCCCCATATTTGGGTCAAATCTATTCTAGATACATACATGCAAGTACAGAATTAGACCAGTGGAAATTAACTAAAGAGTTGCAGATGGCCATGTATATAAAGCAGTACAATATAAGAGAGACCATCTGGAAATATGTTTTGTCCTTAACCAAATTTTACTTTAAACTTCTTTCTACTTTCCTTTTCTAGATGCACTTCTTTTGTTGTGCAATGAAAATGTACTTGTTTCCCCCCCACAAAAAAAAAATCCCAAAAACAGAACAACAAAAAAACTTGAGTTATATACACCTGCCAAGTCAGGAATTCGAAATAGATATGAGGATTAAATGTTAAGGAAATCAACATCTTAAAAACCAAAATTATATGGGGATAATTGGTAAGTGTTTAGGAGGTATAGATACAGACTGAATCCTTAATGATTTTGCATTACAGCAAAAAGATACGTCTTTAGCAAAGGGATTGCTCAAGAAGCAAGTGGCTCCTCTTTGAATGGAATTACTGTTGGTGATGACTAAATACATTTCTACTGCCACGCTCATAGAAAAACTGTTTGTGTGCAGTATGATTTAGGTAATAGCAAGTGAGAAGATGCCCACGCTCCTGGGAAACAGGAGGCTGCTGATCCTGAACTGTCCAGCCCCAAAGCACTCATCTTCTGGTGACACACTATCTCATTACTCACATGGATTAATGGTGCTCAGTTGTAAAATACTTTAAACATACAGTAAAAACTATTTAATTAGCTTTTACTTTTACGGGAATGCCTTGCAAAGAAATGTTACATTACATTTTTCCAGTCCTGAAGTAAGGGGAATAAGTCCCTGTAGCATTAATGTCCCATTAGTGACACTACATGTGGGATGTTTTAAATTAAATTTCCAAGCGAATATGTTATGGCCTTGGACAAATAAAACCAAAACAAATTATATCCATCTTTCTATAAATTCCGTTATAGCTTAATTATAAGATTTTTTCATCTCTTTTCTTTTTTAATTTGGGATTTTTTAATATCCAAATTGCTTGCATATGTCTTTTTCCTCCTGCTCCTCCTCTTCCTCTCCTCCTTGAGCTGAGGGACACTGTCAGTTTGTCACACATGCAACATTATGTACAGCATTTTTCCCATGTCCTCCTGCATCATCCTTATTTTCACATTTATGTATCACACATAACATGGGACAAGGCTACAGCGTAATTCTGTATAAACAAATCTCTACTTTTTTTTACTCCCAGGAGACAAGCAGAGCAGCATTAACAGCATTTGTTGTTTTTTTTATAAGAGGCACACACTGTCACTGTATCAGGTCAAGTGCTCTGTAACCTGCTTATCAGCAGTTACCACTAGATACAGTTTAAGAGAACAATTCAGAAATGGTTTTGATTGATTGCAACAAACTGGCAGTATAATTGCACTCAAGCCATTAGGAATCCAATTGAACCCTGATCGAGTACTTCATTACTCCTGCTCTTTTCACAAGGGCACACCATCCCAAGTAATATTTTATATATTATAAAAGGTTAGGTTTGAAAAATTAGCATTACAAATGTCACATTTACTTCCAGCTGGAAATGTGCAACAATGTGTGACAATACTGAATAAAATGTTGAAACATGTTTTCCTTTTGTTTTACTTTACTCATTTTTGTAATACAACACTGGTTACTGGAAAATGCCTTACAGCTTTATTCAAAACACATGTTCAAAGATCTGAATGAAAAAAGCTTTGACTCTCCCTGGAACATCTAACCGATATATCATTTGTGTGCTTTAATTTTTTTTCTTACTGTCAAGAACACTTTTATGTCTCTAAGATTTATTTAAACTAGTTTATTATATAATGAAGCTTGTCAGATCATAAGAACAAAGTCAAACAATATGCTCTATATCAAAGTATAACGTTTAACATATAGATTTAAGTATACATATCAAGTACAATGCAATCAAGCAGAGTTTAATCTGAAAATGCAAATGGTTCAGATTATTAAAGCCACATCTGTCCTTTGAAGAGTAATTTAGGCTGTTTATCAAAAAGCTATGTATAATTATATTATTCCCTCCCACCAAACATATTTTAGCCATAGATTTCTTCATTTGAAAACCTTTGGGTTTAACCCCAGGGCCAAAATTTCGCAGCCTAAACCACTAACTAAAAGATAAACACAAACACAAATTTGAAAATGTATATAATCACTCCGAACCTACTACCTATTACGTTAGGACAGTCATTTTGATTGCATTAACCTAATGGCAGCAAGAGACTTGCATAAGCTACCCAGCTTTAAATTGAGTTTTCATATTTCTTTTTCCGTATTTGTAAATACACATTGCTTCAGCGAATCTGGCTACTGTGCATAAGCCTGTTTGAGGCAATACAAAAGGTGGGACTCGGGTTTCTTTTGCTTTCAGCAAAATATCATTTTTGAACATGTACTCTCTGTTGCTCAAGCGAGGAGCACTCCTGAAACATGTTTTTTAATATATTTTAAAATTATCTGCCTCCTGGCGTGCTCTGCTAAGACGGCAGGGAACGCACACTTCATTTTAAAATGCCACTGCAATGATTTGAATCATTTGCAAATTAAAATATTTCTTCTACTGATCTAGTTAAATTCTTAAGAAGATCAGCAGGGAATTTTCTCCACTGAAAACTGCACATCTCTGTAGATTCTATCTCTAAGTTTGCCATGCAAGCGATCCGCTACTTCTGTCTAAAAAGCACAGGACATACTTATCACTGGAGATCTATACTGCAGTGTTACCATGCACAGACCTAGCAGCTGTGTGCAGAGCAGTAATAGTTCTCATTATATGAAAAACCGCAAGTAAAACATTGGTGCTTTTAAACACCAATGCTTCTTCTGCGCAAAAGGAGGCGTTTTTATGAGTTCCTGGAAATCTGACTGTTATATTTAGTTCTTCTGAATCTAGTATGTAAATTGCTCCAAAAGTAATGCCCTTTATTTATTTATTTATAAGAGCCACAAAAAGCATAACAACAGTACTTGATAGAACAAATTCTCAGCTACAGAACACTAATTTTCAGCATACTCATCACCATTAGCAGTGCATTTTTACCAGCAGTGAACAAGAGCCTGCATGCCATATTTGTCAAAATCTGCTCCAGTGGAGGTGACCCACTGTTGCTGTCATTACAGCTGAAACACACCACTCACTGCCTCACTGTGTTCACATTCACTGTTCAGTCTCCATTAATGTTCCGCAAACATTGATGAATGTCAGCAATTTTTTTTTTTTTGCATGGCAGAATTCAATGACACACCTTTTCTTCATAGGCACTCCCATGTCAGATGCCATTCTGTCAGACTGCCCCTCTGCTGCCGTCTGTCACAGAGCAATGAAATGTAATGGAATATTGGTGGGAAGTTTCAATCTCTACTGCCATACCAACAACATCTGCCTCTGACATAATGGGCCAGCATCATAAAGCAGAAAGCACTACTTTCAGAGCAGCCCTCATGAAAAGCAACACAGGTACATAGTTGATACTCATTAATAAAAAACTTTCTGAAGTCAAAATATTACAATGGATATGAAATTAGAAACATCAGCTGGTTCCATATGCTTCATTTTGAAAGTCACAGGCCATAAATTAAAATACTTATTATCTGTTTAAGTAACAGTTGCTCTGATGCCCACCTGTTGGCACTTATGGAAGGAGAAAGATTCTTCAGCATACTTTGATTTTTTTGGGAATTGGCTTCACAATACCAACTTATACACATATACCAAATATCCAGAAGGAGCTCAAATGTGTGACAAAGTGAAACGTGTTAATTTAATTATGATTTATCATCCTTCCCCTGCCCCACATGGAGAAGTTCCCTTCTCTACAACAAAATGCTGAGCAAAAGTGATCAGGGTTCAGTAGGCCTGAATTCCTGCTCAGGACAAAGCCCTTCATCTTTCCGTAAACTTTTAATTCAGAGAGAAAGAGTAGTGTGAAAAAGGAAGCAAAGCAGCACTGAAAAAGCATTACTTCATCATATCCTAATTTGGTTGGCTGTTCTTAAATGTATATATAGTCCCACGAAGCAAATGGAATAACTTTTAAAACAGACACCAGTGGTTATTCTTTTTCACAACGCAGACATTGTTTGATGGAATTTACACACCACGGGTGGCTTGTTAGGTAAATAATAGAAAAATAAGTACAGTATTACAGTGTCTATTTATAATACTATTTTGGGATGCTGAGAGCATCAACCAAGGTTTTAGGTGTTTTTACAATATTGTAGTACATTAAAAAAAATACAACTGTCCAAAAATATCCCAACTAAAATAATATGTGTTCCAGAAAAGCAAAATAAAAGATTGTAGTGAGTGGCAGAACTACAGCCACCCACAGACTCCAAGCTTATACTCGTTACTGAGCATCAGGCCAGGTTCACAGCAGGCTCAGAAGGTTAACAAATCAGGCTCTGGTGGGCCAAGAAAGATCCCAAAGACACTGCTTTTTTCATTGTTTGTATCAGTTACATTATAATAAACTGTTCCACATGGGGGTAATAAATGCTATCTCAGTGACAGGCACACAGACAACCACATTTGCTAGAACAAACAACATTAGGACAAAGGGAGTTTGATTTGGTGGAGGAGGACAGAAAGATTAATAGAATAATCCTACCTCAGGATTTCCTTGATTTTGTAGGCTTAAATCTCAATCTGAACATCTTTTAACACTTCTTTATGCATAAGATTATTATTTTTTCATTCTGATGAAGTGAGCATTTGCACGTCAAGTTCAGAAGCGCTTTCAGGCTGCACAGAATTTCTCCAAACATAAAAATAGAGCATTTGGTCTAGGTCCAACAAAGGTTTTAAGCATCTAAAATGGAATTTAGTTTGTCCTTAGGTGCCTGAATTCAAAACATTACCCCTGCTCTGCAGCCATTAACCCTGAAAACAGCTCTGGCTTTCACCTTAAAGTTCCTCAGCCACATGAAGTTCACCATATTGTCATTAGCAGAGCTGCCTGTGCTTCAAGAGCTCTCTGACTGTCTCCTACATACACTCAGCAGAAGTCCAGAATATAGGAAAAGGACACTGAAATGATTCTTAAAATACAATCACAGCTCTCTGTTTAGGAGCAGCTGGGACCCCATCTACTTGGAGACAAGTGTGGTAGCACTTAACCCTAGATTAACTGTCATAATGCTTGCAGGTAAAAACAAACAAACAAACAAACAAAACAGGAGAGGTTGATTCTAAATCTTCAGTCTTTCTGGAAGCATTTTCAGGAAGGAATTCAAAAGCAAGGAAAAGAGAAAGCAAGGAGCCTGATTCTGGAGCTCAGCATCTGGCTCAAACTCTTCTCTTCTTCGTTTTTTTTCTCCAGAGTTACTTCTATTTAAATATGCTGTGACCAGCCATGTTGTGAAGAAATTTTGGTCTTTATTTTCCAAATATGTGGTCGCATTCCTCTTTTTGTCACAAAAAATATTTTAAAAATTGGTCCCCAGACTATGCTTCATGGATGTCAATGGTGAACAACCTCCATCCATTTCAGTAAATCTCCTTTGAGCAAAACCTTCCATTATCTTCTTGAATCAGAGTCTCATTTTTCATTACTCATGGAGAAAAATCTATAACATGCTTCAACTATTGAAAAGATTTCTTGTATCCCAAATCAAATGTAAGACCATTAGTTAAAGCCATGATATGTTTATCTAGCCTGCAAGTAAGGTATCATGTACACACAGTACAAATGTCTTCTTTTGCAGGTAAGAGAGTCATCTCAAGAAAAGAGAAGGGCTATTAAAATACTGAAAATGGGCAAAATCAGAAGAAGGAAGGAAGGAAGGAAGGAAGGAAGGAAGGAAGGAAGGAAG
>JAPSGF010000032.1:700283-738660 GCA_035772895.1 Perdix hodgsoniae
GAAAGAAAGAAAGAAAGAAAGAAAGAAAGAAAGAAAGAAAGAAAGAAAGAAAGAAAGAAAGAAAGAAAGAAAGAAAGAAAGAAAGAAAGAAAGACTTAAGAGTGTCTCTCAGATATGGAGAAGCTCCCTTCCACACAAATTCCATGTCACACGTATATTATGTCAAGAATTTCAGTGATTGAAGTTTACTAAGATGACACTAACGTAAATGGCAGGCTCTACCACAAACAAGAATAAACAATTCATGATGCAATTTATCTGGTCTCTCATCAGCTTTGGCCAGGCATAAACTGAGGACAGAAGTGAGAAGTTGGTTTATAACAAGCACATTTCTGAACACTCTTTCCACAAGGATAGAAAGGTTAAAGAAAAAAAAGGAAGAAAAAGACGACTTAAACGTATTTTAAAAGAACTTGATCTAATTATTAAAAGGACAATGTGACACCTATGATTCTGCGGGGCTGAATCGAATATAGGAGGTTTCTTCCAGCCAAGGGTTGCTCCTGCTACAGGACCTGACGAACTGCACAGAAAAGCTTATTTTCTCTAAAGCACACCTAGCTTCATCATCACGATTTTGTGGTGCATCTCAGACCTTCTGGAAAACTGTCAGCAGCCTAATTACAGGGAAAGGAACAGATAAACGAAAGCCGGATTAGGGAAGTAGTTATACTGTAGTACACTGTGCCTGGTTTCCTGGCAGAATTTATGATCTTGTTACACTGAAGAAACCTATATAGAAAAACCATAGGGCTGTTAACATAAAAAATGAGCTGAAAAGCCAGACTGGACAAAAATCTAATTGTCAGGATGAGACTGTCTGCAGTGGCCCAAGTTTCTCACTTGCAGTTGCATAAGAGGCTTTTTGGGTTGCAGTATTCTTGGCAGCCTGAGCAAGAACAGAGACTGTTCAAGTTACACAACTACAACGTCATTAGTGGCTTCTGAGGAGTGTGCCCAGAGCTGCCCAAGTAAGTTAGCATTATGCTAAAACATAAGCTGCTAGTTACAATCTTCCCTGTTGTGTACACAAGCCATAATCATATCACTGTTTCTCATCCAAAGCATACTAGTGAGCTGTGGGAGCAATGCCTTGCCTCCTCGCAAGGCCATGGACTGTCTTGCGTGTCTCCTTTCCTGCCCAGTTCCTAACATCTTTCAAGAACTGAAAGCCTGGAAAAGCATTAGTCATTCTTTTTTATTCCTCATTTTTAGCAAGGTCAAGAGACTTCTTCAGAAACGGGTATGTTCAGACAGCTGTTACGCCAGCACAGATCTGGAGCCGAATCAGTTGTCCCTTTTCACTTAGCAGCCTACTCTCTGACTTACGCAGACTTTTTTCTGGTCCCTCATTGACTACTACATAAGACCTTTCACTTTGTTACTGTTCTTGCTTTCTCTTTTATTTCTTTCTCTTCTTTTGCTGTAGTAATCATCTTTACCCATTTTGGTGAGAAATCGCTCAGTCATCCACCTCAAATCTAAAACCATTCTCTCAAACACAGAGACTCTAAAAGAAATACTGCCAGGTAGTGACATCCTGAGCAAGGAGATGGTATTCTTTAAAGCCCTCTACTAGTCACCTAAAGCCATGAACTGATATTTTCCACCCCGTGTCTTCGTTGCATTATCAAGTATGTTAATTTTTAATTTTTTTTTAATACAGTATCACTTTTTCTCATAGTGCCATAGGACATGTGAGAGGTATAACAGCATGTCATAGTTGATTTAAGAAAATATTTTTTAAATAATCAATTGTTACACTGTCCCTAGCTCAAAGTCCTCTGTTTTGGGTACTGCCAGGAACCATCATGAAACTGAATTAAAGGTCTTTTGGGTTCCTTCCTTTTTATCCCTGTCCTCTTCTGTTTTAACTGCAGCCGCTCATCCCTAAGGAGGAATTACATAATATATGAGATCAAAATACCAAATGATCTTTTAATAATGCAAAATTTAACAAGTCATCTTGACTTTTTGAAAAAAGTCATTCTCTTAATAGGGCCTTTGCCTAGACACGTACCCTTTCATGTATCTAAGGGTCTTAAAGAGCCTCAGGACAGGATTTTTTTTCCATCAACTTTAATCATGTTGTATAGTATTAAAGAAAAATAGAAGGTGTCTAAGCTATGAAGAACACAGAGATGACAAGTGAAGTTAAACATGTAGCACTGGTGCAAGCATCTGTGAGATGTCTCACATTCCTACTGCCAGAGCAAGCTCCCTCTCTGACTTGTCTCCTTGTTGGATAAAGCCATATGTCTGAATTCATCCCCAGTTTGGGAGTTAGGACTACACCTTCCCACTCTCCTGAAATTAATAACTTTGAAATACTCTAAAAACATTAAGGAATGTTTTGATCAAATGGATGAGATTTTTCAGAACAGAACTTTGAAGTGTCCCATCTGATTGAATCATTTTCAGGCAGGAGAGGCTGTGCCATTCAGAGAGCTGTCCCCTCCTACAGTGTCTCAGAGAAGCACCCTAAAGTGAAGGTACTCAAACACTAACAGTTAATATTTACATATTCTTTTAATTTTCCCCCAATTGTTTTGTCAGAAACCCCATAGCAAATAAAATGTTTTCTATTACTTCTTGCCTGTCATGTCACTGAAAATCTACATTCTATAAAGAGAATGCACAAAGCATTTCACTTAGACGTTTGTGGTTTCTGAAATCACTGACATAAGAGAAAACATTTTCACTTGAAGTAGTCAAAATGATAACTGACCTTTCACTTACGCTGACCAAATGCGTTATGTGCCACTCAATCACTGGTATCTATCACTCTTAATTAGCATCTACACAATAAAATAGCTTAGTTTAGCAGTGTATTAATTACTGTTTTATGACTCTGCTTCCTATTATCCTGGCTGTGCAGCAGCAAGCCTGGCATTTTCCAGCACAAAGGGGCAGTATATGTTATGTGTGATTCATGAAAGTTTCATTTACATTGAAGTTCATGTGGTTTAGAGGAGCAGAAGGGAATAAGCTGTTCGTTCTTACTTCATGGCCAGAGGATTCAGTTCAATTTTCAGTCCAGTACAAATTGCACAGTGTGATAGGGCAGAAAATCTCCTTTGTATATTTCCCTTCATTCATATTGTGAGACATGAATAAAAATAAAAACAAGAAGAACATGTGAATTCAGGCATCTCTCTTCAAACTTCACTGTACTGATAAAGAAATCTAATGAAGAAATCAAAGAGAACATCTATCCTTTGAAATATCACCATAAAGAGCAACCGTATTCCATATTATTTGTATTTAAATTAATAGTACTTTTTCCTTTTTTAACGATGTGGCAGTTCAAAGAACAGAATGATAATTAAAAAAAAATGATGTAGCATTTGCTCTTGTATCTGTTGTGATGTGTCATTTGAGTTTGTGTATCTCACACCCAAAGTTCAGAAATATAATCTACCTGAAGTAGTGGCTGCAAGCTGAAACTGGAAATAAGGATTCATTTAGTCTTTTGTTTCAGAGCCCTGTCTGGGGCAAAGTGCATGACTGCAGCTCAAAGGAAAAATAAAGGCAGTAGAAACACGAAATACTCAAAGGGTTTTTGTTTTAAAAAGAAACAAAAACACTTGCATAAAAGTAAGGAGATGTTCATGCAAATTCTTAAACAAAAAACATGAGGTTGTCTTGCACGCTTTACTTAAAAACATGTCAAGATTTTTAAGTAAGAAAACTAAAAAAAATATCAGTACATGGTGGCTGTATGACATGCACAGAGATCTGAGATCTGTTTCCCAGAGCAGGTCCCCCCAGCAGACCCAGCCTCACCTCCCAGAAGGAAAACCCATCGACGCCAATAGGCAGGCTAAGCTCTGACCAAGAGCAGAGCAAGCAGGATAGATTTGCACCACTGAGATTAGAGCAGTATGCAGCTGGAAGCATTTGGGCAATAGAGCAGCAAACAACTGTCCTTGCCAGCTGTCTACACTGCACCCCTCTTTCTTCCTCAGGATTCTTCTTTATCATGGAAGATATCATAATCTTCTACAGTGAATATCAACTGTGCAATCAAAAGAATTGGCTTGGCAAATATTTAACTTTGCTTTTTCCATTATGCAGCAGATTTGCTGAAGGGAGAATAAGGGTTCAGAATGTGAAACAGGAAGATGGTCACTTTGATTGCAAAGTTTTAGCCAATTAGAAGTGAAGTGGCTGCCATTTATGCCAGACACAGATTAGTTTTAATATTAACTCATTAAAGCTCCACTGACAGCCTCAATCTGCAGCAACAGGCAATATGAAGATGCATCACTTTCTCAGAAGAGAAAACTGACTGAAACACTGGCACTACTGAGATTTCACTGTTTATTTTCAGAAATGTCAAAGACTCATGGAATTTATGGTTGGAAAGGACAGCTTGTATATCACAGGCCACTGAATTCCATGCCATTGCTGCTGGACCAACGTTAGTAATTTGTATTTGAATAAAGGATTTGGGGTTGGGCTAAAGGAGTCTTCTGAAAAGACACCCCACCTTGATTTGGATACACCAAGAGACTTCACCAGCAGTTTCTCTCAGCTGTTGTTCTCGAATCCGAATTTATAAAACTTCAGCTTCCAGACTAGTTTTCACTATACTTTTTCCAATTGGATAAATATCCTGATTTGCAGTTTGTATTCTCTCCTTGAGAAAAGCCTATGTATGGCATCCAATCAGCTCTAAAGTTTTCATTTTTCCTATGAGCTACATGGACTGAACTACAAAATACCCTCTGAATGTAGGGCTATATTGTGCAACTTGCATACCTGATTTCTATTCAGTATGCTTTTATGTTTATATCCTGTAGTCAAGGACTGATGACCCTCTTGCAGTAGTAATTCTTCAGTTATTTTGGATGCCCAGTGAAAACGTTAAATATTGATAGCTCTGTAGTTAGGATTTATGCATTCATCCTCTAAACATTTATAATCAGCTATGATTCCCCACTTCCAACAACTTTTGCAGGTTTATCAGTTAACTGGTTCTTAATCTATTTAACTCTGCATGGTAATGATATGTTATGGAAATGCATGCTAAGTATTAATACAAATGTTTATGCATAAACAAATACCCTTAGAAAATCCAAGCTTCTCTCTGTTTTCCTAAGTCTGTAAGATACCTCTTAGAAACATCAAAAACAATCTTAAAACAGTTTTCTTCTCTGATTTCTGTAGTTTTGTGATGAATAAACTCAGGTATGATTTAGCCTTCTTAGTGAAGCATACAGTGCTCACAATGTTCCCTTTGGATTGTAGTTCTTAAACCACATGAGTAATACTCAGTCAACTGTTAAACCACTCAGGTTCATAAAATATATACAAACATTATTACATCAAGACACATGATATAACAATAGAAGTTATTCTAAATATATATGTATATATAAAAATTGGAACAAGATTACTCCCAGTGAGACATGGTGATGAAATTTGGTATTAAAATGACAACTAAGAGGAAAAACTTTGTTCATCATATACCAGAAGAATTTATATGAATTGCATTTGTTCTGCTAGTTAGTGAGATAAATTAAGTTTTCTGTAATATGTCTACTTCTCACATAGGGCTTTACAGTCTTCTAGGTTTGAAATTTGACTCCTGTTTCAATTTAGAAATGTGTTTTCCTTTTTCTTTGCAGACAGAAATTACTCCTCAAAGGAACTGTATCAAGTCTACATAGTAACACATACTGTACCTTTCAAAAGTTATATACTCAACATCAGAAAAAAGCAATTTTAACCAGAAACAAATCTAAAGTCAGCTGTATTTTGAAAGGTTGGGGGAATAACCAAATCACTAAAGATTTTTTTCCTACTGAGTGACTGACAAAGAATAATCTGGGTACAGACAGATTGTCTGCTCAGCCATGCATGCACATACCTGCCACATTTTGCTAAACATTAAGAGCTACTTTTTTTTTTATCTGAAACATAAAACCCATGCACTAAATCCCTGATACAGTAACAAAAGCATATTTAGAAAAACTGAAAAGTTACTCCCCTTTATTTTTTGATTTAAACTTTTAAGTTAAGATTATGAACATCTAAAAGCAAGATGTATATGACAACTGCAGGAGTAGGTCTGAAATCAATAACCCACCAGTAGGTCATCAATAAAATTGCCCATCTCCTCTCAAATCAGAAGAAATCCACTGATACGGAAAGAAAGTTACAAATTTCACTTACATATAAAACATAGCTTTAATAATAAAAGATAGCTTACACAGATTAAGTTCAAAATAATAGCTGGACATCCTTAGAAAAAACTCGAGATCACATATCACAGAATCACAGAATGGCCAGGGTTGGAAAGGACCTCAAGGATCATGAATCTCCAACCCCCCTGCCGCATGCAGGGCTACCAGTCTCTCCATGTAATACTAGACCAGGCTGCCCAGGGCCCCATCCAATCTGGCCTTGAACACCTCCAGGGATGGGGCATTCACAACCTCTCTGGGCAGCCTGTTCCAGCACCTCACCACTCGCTCTTTAATCAACACTTTCAAAGTATCTGATTACAATATTTGCCTCAAAGTAGATGAAGTTCATTATTATTACTACTATTACCATTATTACTACTATTCTTCTCCAACTAAAATCATAGAACAGCTTGGCCTGGAAGGGGCCTTAAAGTCCATCTAGTTCCAACTCCCCGCCATGGGCTGGTTCTCACCCATTAGATGAGGCTGCCCAAGGCCCCAACCAAACTGGCCATGAGCACCTGCAGGGATGGGGCACCTACAGCTTCTCTGGGCAGCTGTGCCAGTGCCTCACCACTCTTTGAATAAAGAATTTCCTCCTCATTTCTAACCTACATCTCTCTTCTTTGAGCAGTTTACTACAGCTAATTATTCATTTGCTTATTCAGCATAGGCTGTTGGCGCAGACAACCTGTACAAAGATACCGGAGATCTGAAAAAATAATAGACAGCAACTTCAACCTTTACCGAGATACTATAGTCTGGGATTTATATGAACTTGAGGCCTTACATAATCTTGTAAATATGTCCGGTGAAGAGTTTACTACTTGAAGATCTCAAGCTAATTTCAACATCGTGATTTAAGGTCTTTGCTTGGTCAACCCTATGCTTGGGGCGTTGTTCTTTATTTTGCATTGCACAGAATTAAGAGCAAAACTACTTCACATGCCCTTACAGCCAGGGGGGGTAATGTCAAGATGAAAAAGAAATTGGAATGATAAATGTTTTGCAGATGTTCATGCTATATCTTCTGGAGGCACAGTTATATCTTCTGAAGAGAAATCAAGTGTGCCAGTAGGTAACTCAGGATCTATCAAGGAGAAACTGAAAGGTCTGCCATTGTCCTTTTTTAACTGATGGCAGGCTCTGTGCCCCATGAATAGGGCAATTGCTGTAAAACTCTAGTAACTCAAGAGGAAGAGACTGGTCTCACAAGACTGGCCTTTAAACAACCATAAGATAGTGAGCGTGTACTGGCCTTTCTTTTCCTTGTACTTCTCTTGCATCACATACTACAAGGAGCATTGTGGCACTGACAGGGGGTGTCTGTACTAGCTGCACTAACCAGACGCCTGGTAGCTGCAAAAAAAAATATTCTTTGGATTGACATGGAGACTACAAACATGGCTGAACTGGCAGCAGTTATACTACTGGTTCTTACAAAAATATCCCAGAACAAGTACATTAGGGCACATTTAAGTTTAAGCCTCTCCCACCCCTTTTTTTGCCAAAAAAAAAAAAAAAAAAAAGCTGATAAAAGAGATTTCCCACCAAACAAACAAACAAACAAAAACAATTCCAAATAATACATATGAAAGACTGGAGCAAAGAAACATTAAGAAAGCGGACCATTATAATATGTCTATTACACAGACTCCTCATGCTTAGTTGCAGATGGCAGAAATGTCCTTTCACCACAGATTAGCTCAGTGTGACTGCATGGAACACCTCCCACTTCCTAGGTGTGTCTACATTTCGGGCCAGGAAGTTTTACACGGCAAAATGTAAATGACTTGCAAAAAGAACTGCCGATGATGGAAAAAACAGTTGCTCCATGGGTCCTTTTGAGCTCTGCTCTGTCTGAGGAAACTGAAAATGAAGCAGACAGGCTGCTGTCATTGCCCAAGGTGCAGCCTTGAAGATGTTCCTTCAATTGGTTAAGGAAAAATAGTAGTTTCTTCTCACCTAGCATTCTTGCCAATATTCTCTGAGGAGAAATTCCTCTGTTACATCAGATCTAGAGATTAGTTCAACTCTCTGTGGGTGAATGAATAATACTATTACTGTGCTTTCTGACAGCAATTCTTAGGACACCCTCCATACACCCCACTCCCAAGTTAACAGCCCCTGAAAGATTCTTTTGTTCTGTAATTCCCAATTTAAGACATAATCCATATTTTACACCATAAGCGATTGACTCAGAGAGGATTCTTACACCGCAAATTGAAGATTATGGCTTAAATAAAAATGGAGGCCAAGGGCGTATTAGCAGAATTATTTCTAAATAAATTATTTTCAAAGTTTTCTACCAGCCAGTTAGAACAATATTTTGAGGTCACCTATGACCCAGATTTCTTCAGCTGTGTCACATGCATTTATCTTCTTTTTGTCTCTTCCCACCCCTTGGATGAAAGAGCTACCATTTCAGAGAAGACAGGAAACAGTGCAGCAAATGGCACAGGACATCTTTTTCAGTGTGCCTACATTTAAGTCCCATGTGCACATTTAGAATTGTTCTGGTTAGTGTCTCATGTGTAAGACTGGCTTGGAAAAAGAAATACTGGATTGGGTACAAATTCATGGCTGTAAGATGATTTATGATGAACACTATGGAAAGCATACCAGGCTGCTCACACTTGAAAGAGCAGCCCATAAGCAGTCTGATGATTGTGAACCAGCCACTGAACATGCTCTAGTTCGGAAGATGGCAGGGAAATGACTTAACCACTGCTTTCCCTGGAAATCAAGGACATTTCATCTTTTGATCTTTTCTTTTTTCTGCTCATCCAAAAGGCTTCACAGTTTAATTCTTTTTAAGACAAATGAATACTACTACAGAGGTCATCTGAATCCACTTTTCAAATCCTAAATAATAAAACTGCAAACAACACAGTAGCTGCATTTCCAGTTCATTCCATGCTAACAGTCTGATGTAATATGACGTTCAGAGATGCCTGCTTCCTTTATGAAGCTAAATGAGTTGAAAGAAAACTTAGTTTGAGCTATGACATAACTCACTGTGTAGACTGTACAACAGATTTACACAAACACAACATTTACAAATGCCTAGATTATCTCCATGTAGACGAAAATAAAAGCATGATGACTAAGGATGACTTAAATTAACTAAAGAGGATTCTTTTTTTTATCCTTTTTTTTTTTTCCCCTCCCTTGCTATTATGTACATATTTTTTCGGATTTTTAGATTTTTTCCTTAATTGAAAAGTTGGGTTAAATTTGTAACAAACAATGATCTGTTCAAAAATGGTCTATTCCAAAAATGTATCTGTACTTGGTAAAGAGACAGACACCACCTCTGCCTAATTTATGTGCCTCATGATGAGACCTCTGCTACAGAGAAAGGATGGGCAAGGCTGTTCATTTAACAATATGAGGTCTTTCCTTGTTAAAGGGCGTTCAGAAAGGGACAGCAGTGCCTTAGGTCGTCCCCTCTCTTCAGTGATTACACTTAATTCAGGTGCCTTTAGAAAATCGCTGATGCAATAATTCAGCAAGCTCACATCAGGTGTTCATCTCATTCTCTAGAAGCATAAAGAAAGCCAGAAGAGGTTGGACACCTTCATTCATTAGGTCTGTTCCTTTGCAGTCTTCTGGAACGACAAAAAGCTTACAGCAAAGAAGCAGCAGCCGAATTATGCCTGATTGTGGCATAGGAGTCATTCAGCAGGAACACTGCCTGAAGCAATTCTGTGTGAAAGTGAAAACGGCTCTTACGAAGTAAGTTTCTCACCGAAGTGCACTCTCTACCATAAACTGTGAAGCCTCCTGATGGAGAGGAATCTCCCAAGCACCATGTAAAGCCAGATTATTGTGTGACCTTGAATTAAAAAGAAGAGCAGGCTTGAGGAATCCTGGCTCCAACTGAGTAGCTGAAAAAATCAGGCTGGAGCTGTGTCGTTCTGTAGAATGGAAGATGTGCTTCACAGTGGAGTGCTCACACAGAGGCTATCAATGAAACTGGCTTCATCATTACTGGGCCTGAAAACTATACTGCTTTCTTATTATTTTATGGCATGATACACACTTCAGGTTTTGCGGTACTTTGCAGAATTTGGAAGCTGATTCACTCACTTAAAAAACTTAGGTTTCTAACAACTTTGCAAACAGGAACTCCCGCCTCTCTACAAGTACAGAATGTTGTAGACTTACTTCAAATCATTAGCACAAACTCTGGTAGCAAGCAGGAAATCAGCAGCACTTACATGACAATTGTACCTGCTTCAGAATTGTATTCACTATTACCATGAATCTTTTACTAGTCACTGAAAGCCAAATGGAGAAAAGTAACAAGACAGAAACCAGTTTATTTCAAGTCACAGCTGTTTAGTTTTTGCCTTGCTTATATTTCATGGAGAACATGACAGCCTTGCTAGGTGCACAGCTAATATCAGACGTTCTACAAGCCTCTGTAGTAGATTCTGTCAGATGAAAGAGGTCTTGCTGCTTTCAGAATCACAGTAAACGTTGTAAAAAATGAGTTCCATACAGTGAATCACTCCTCACTAGTTTTCTTTTCTGGATTTATTTCTTTCTACCGTAATTCATCAGAGACCAAGTTCTCCTCGTATCTGAGTTAAAAACTGTGGAGATCATGGTGTTAAGTACAGCCAAGTCTCCTCACCTGACTTCCTCTCAAACTAGAAATTTCACAAAGAACTGGCTATAATTTAAAAACAAAACAAAAACAAACAAAACAGAAACTACGAAAACTGTGAGAAAAGTAGCTTATAATATATTATGCTGTTTTGTTTTGCCTTCTGGTAGATTTTGAGAACAATATATGCAAACATTTTGTGAAAGAAACATCTTCTGTGATCCACCTTTCTTATATACATTTTCCCATTTTCTTTCACATGAAGAAGAGTTTTGCCACAGCAAGGAGACCCAGAGTTTTTCAGGGCTTAAACCTAAGAGTTTTTCCCCTGTGTAGTCCATAAATAATTGTATATTGAAGGAATTACAGAAGATTTAAGAAAAATAATGCATCATCATTTCTAAGTGAACACAAAAGAACAAATTTCTAGTATCTGTAAGGTAAGAAGAAACAGAATATGAAAAGTGAACTTTTCTGTAAGTACTAAGAAAGTTTTAAGATTTATCTGAAAAATACTTACCGTGATCAAAAATTGATGCATCTTACTCACACGTACTTTCAGTTTCTATTTATAATAAATTTCATAACTTTTAAGAAAAAAAAAACAAAATGAAACAAAAAGGCTCTTTTACGTCTCAGTATTTTCTGAATTCCAAAGCAATTTATGAAAACACTACTTTTTTAATGAAGTAAAATTAACTTATTCTGAACATCCTCAGGACAATAAGAACACTGGTTTTCTTCACTAAAAACCAACTCAACTTTTTCTCAGGATTTATGAACTACCTTTAGATTTTAATTTGAAAATCCAAGCACTGTTCCTGTTTCTAAATCCATTAATTACACTGTTTATCTACAGAGTTCTGTTGGCATGGAGCAGCACTTAAAGATATTGAAACTGAAATAATTTTAATCTACTGTCACATTCATTATCTATTCATTATACGCTGTAGAACTCAAAGATGAGTGCAGGAATTTAAGAAGGTAAGATGGAACTGTTAAAAGAAAATGCAGTTGTCAAGAAAGTTTTCTGCCTATATAGAAAATACCGAGAAGTCTTGGGGAAAAAAAACAAAAACAAAAAACAAAAAACAAAACAAAAAAAAAAAACAGTTGTTAAGTCATAGCTTTAGTACAATTTTTCATACTGTACAGTTTTCAAATATGTATTGAAATTTTGGTAAATGGACTGTGGCTTCTAAGATGACAACATCAAAGAAGCAAACCCATGCCCCGGGTGCAGCAGATGATTTTCAATCATTGCCTCTGAAGCTGATGACTCCTCTTTTGCTGTCTGATAAAGGCTTCTACCCTGGAGGGGTGAGAGGAAAACCTACAACCTATGCCACATCAAGAGAGTCGTTAAGCATGGTGCCACAGAAGTTTAAGCCTTTCAGATTTAAGGTAAACTACAGCACTTTCCAAGTAATGAATTACTTCTTGTCTGCAGACAAAGTGAGGAATGGGCATGTTCTCTAGTGTGCGTGTAGCACAATAAAACCTGTTAAAGAATTAAGTTCAGCAATTCACAGAACATCTCCGGTGATTTCAAGGGGATATTAAGACATGTAGATTATTGTAAGAATCATAAAATGACAATACAAGAGGAGGGAAGTTCCCCATAGCACCGTGATTCCTTTTCACCTTGAACAATCAGCAGAAGGTGATATAAATTTGTGCCCTTTTGAACCACTGTATGCTGCCGTCTCAGCAGTGCCATCAGCATCCAAACAGAATGGCAAGTCCAATGTCAAGTAAGAATCACCGTGAGTACTCTGGCAGTTCGGACTGCTTTGCAGTCAGGGTGTTGGAAAACAAGACATGTGAAGTCAGGTTTTAACTCCATACACGTGCACATGTTTCTATTCATTTGAGACTGTTATTAACCAAGTTCATTATCTTTTAAAATGACACCATGTCTTACTGCACATTTAAGGAGTCCTTTTAGAAACCTTCATTCAGCATTTCAGACCAGAATACACCACCAGCCTTAACCATCACTTACATTTACTACCATCTGCATTTGCAATTAAATAACAAGGGTACACTACAAAGAGAACAAAATCACTTCCACCGCCCATTAAGGAAACTAGAATTAATTCCACTGATCTTCACTCAACCATCTTTAATTAAAAGATCATAAGCATATAAGTGGCTTTGATTTCTTCTTCTAATGTCCTCAATTATTTATTGTACCCACCTTCTCAAATCTGTGCACATTTTTCCATTAGATGAATATAAAATATAAATGTTCTTGAACTTCTGAGCATTTTCTACTGGAGCACAAATGCTATTAACTCCTTAGGAAGCTTAGGCAAACACATCTGTTAGTCAGCCACAGTAAGGCTAAGTAATGCCAGGACAAACGGAACATGCAGAATATATCTACAAAGCCATCTGAACTTCTGAAATGCTCTTTATCTATCTTATATCTGAATATCTATAAGAAAGCCTCTGAGGTAACATTTCTAAGGACTTGCTACTAGTACTAATGATTCACTGTGCTGACATACGGCCTTGGAAGTTTCTTCTCCGTGAGTGAGTAGGAATGAAGATCACAGGAGTTTATAATGCATGTTCTTAACGACTACTCCTGCAGTTAGACACCTCCAGAAGAAACCCATCAGGCCGTCTTAAAAGTCAATGGAAAGCAAGTCTCAACTGCATTTTCCTGCTTACTGCATTTACTGATATTTTCGCATATACAGCAGTTAAAACTTTCCCATATGTGTCTCTTTCCATTATTTATTCTATCATGTAAGCTATGATCACTATAAAGCATTTCCACTGTGCACCAAGCAACGTAACACCTCTACATACTTATTTGGTTTCCTTTTATTAGCATTTCTCCAATTTCAGGCTATGCAAGAACACATTCTTATCCATGTTACAAAACAGCTCGTTGCTATCCATAAGTAAAAAAAAAAAAGGAAAAAAAAATTAAACTGCTAATCATATTCACATCTCTGAAATATTAATCCAGGACTGTACCATATCTGTTCGATCACAAAAGACCTCTGAAAACCCTTCTAAGTAAAGCCAGAGTTCTGAAGAGTATGAAGTTAATAGAGCAAAAATAGCTCACCACAGTATTTATTATAAACAACTGCCTTCTGAAGATGGAAAATCAATATCTATGTGCAAACAAAAGTGTTCCATGGAAAATGTTACAGAAAAATGAGTCCCCTTTCACTACAGAACACTGGAAGTTCCCCTCCATCCCTTTTCCTTTCAGTGTGGATAATTTTATTTAAAAGAGCTTGTGTGCTTATATCTGCACAGAAGCTGAAAAATCATGAAGGGTTCTGGGTGGCAAATTCCAGGAGACTTTTTTTCTAAGTGTAGGGAAGAAGATACACAACTCAATTCCTATTCTTGGAGAGATGAGATGGAAAGAAAAGGAAGAAGGAAAGATTTGCTAGTGTTCTGAGAAACAAGAGAAACTCCTATAAAATAGGGCTTGCTCCAGTTTCAGGAAGAGTTCAAGCTTTACCAAGAGCTGGTAACCACATATGATGATTCTTTGTTAAGTAAAAACCCAAATCTTCCACTACTGTCTCAGAACCAAATCAAAAGAACCTTTATTCCAGTACACAACCATTCCTTCAAATACAAGAATTTCATGATGACACACGCTATCCCACAACAGATGTACACAGAAAGGCTTTAGATTTTCCTTAAGCATATTGGTCAAGAAACTCACTGCTGAACATCAAGTTATTCTAACAAAATGCATGTCTCAGTAACGATGCCTTCCATTTAGATGTCTCATCTCTACCTTGAAATTCCAAGAATGGAGGAAAATCCCATTCCACTCCCCCTGCTACCATTCCAGAATGAGAAAGATAAATTGGAAAGCTAGCTCTCCTGCCAAATGGACTCATTTCCATGGTCACAAGTCATCTTGATGTCAAATATTCCATTAAGATGAAAAGACAGATAGGAGGATACGCTATCATTTCTGTCAGACTAGCCACAGGGAGAAAACTTACACTTCAGATTACAACGAGCACAGCATTTATTTTAAAATATGTGCACAAATAAAAGCAAAGATTATGAAGCATTAATTGCAAGTGTAATATCATCTGAATTCAGGAATTTTCCTCAGATGAAGATTTTCATCTCCCTTAGGCCATAAGCAAAATTAAACACTGGAATTCCAAAGGATGACTACTGGTTTAGACATTGTTTTCACTTGTGAAATATACTTGTGAAGGCTGCTTTTTTTTTTTTTTTTTTTTAAGCACTTTAGAAATTAAGGAAAATTGCATTAATTGGAACTGGGTATCATTAAAATTAGAATGATCAAATGGAACTTCGCTATTTTTATTATATTGTTTCTTAGGTGACTTGTTTACCACTGGAAGTCACCATATGTAATCTGAAAGGTGCTGTTCACTGATATCTTGAGATCAAAATAAAGACATAATCCTTTTCCTTGGCCCTAAATGACAGTTGCTAATTCTGCACTATTCTATCCAGTATCATCCCTCTTCTCAGGATAAACAATTTGTGCATCAAGATTTCAGTTACAGTAAAAAATGACTTAGAAGTGACTTCTGGGTCAAAACACATTCCTCCCAAAAGTCGTACAACTTCTGATTGTTTGGAAGCATGAAGATGGGTTCCAGAAACCAGAAAACCTTCCTCTCAAATTTACAGAGATACCAAGGAGTAAATAGATAGAAACAAATATATATGCATATATTCATGTGTATTTTCTACTTCAACTGCTTTTTTCCTACTTTCTGTTATATTTTTTTTTTCACAGTGAAAGAAATAGTTGTGTAAACTTGAGCTTTTGCCCTGCTGCACAAATAGCTTGTATTTTAGAGTAGCTTTTTAGTATTCCTGGATTTATTAACCATTTACTTTGATGTGACCAATGATAAGCAGTACCAAATGCCAACTGGGCAGAACTATACGGAACAAGAAAGTACGGAGGCCAGGACAGTGCTGCCACACTGAGGCTTTTCTATTTTCAGCTTTTAATTCATTGTCTTCCACCTCACCTAGGTGCCAATCCAAATACAGTCCCTTCTGAAAGCTGAAGTTCATTTACCAACTCCTCCATTCCATCAGATGCTGATTTAAGCTGAACAAAATTACTTTCCCTTTTGCATTTTTGCACACATTCTTTCACCTTCTACATAATCCCCTCTAGCTCCTGCAGAAACTGAAAGCAATACATCCAGAAAAAGAGGAGAAACAGATCAATGGAAGGGTAAGTGAGAAGAGCAAAAGCCCTAGACTGAAGGAGGTGCTGTGGCAAGGCCAGCCCTACTCATGACTTCTTACCAGGAGATACTGTTTTCTTTCCTGCAAATGAATGTACAGCTTGACCTTGTTGAGAAACATGAACATTTTTCACGGAATGAACAGTTCGTATGCTTCTAATAGTCTCTGTAATAATCCCTACCATGATTTTTCCCAGGATAAGTCTGCAATCATTTAAAAATATCCATTATAAAAAGCAGTGATCTGCAGTGACACAGCCCCATTACCACCCATGCTGTAGATTGCTCCATGCCATACAACATGACACACATTACACGCATGTTGGCCTATCATCCACACCCTGCTGCTGAGTTGAAAAATACCCAATGCCAACACTTTACTAAGCCAGTGGAAATACATTTCTTTGGCTCATTTCCACATGTTACACAATCTCATAATGTGGTTTTAAGTAAAGAGTTTGGAAATGTAAGGAGATTTAATTAAGGTGACCAATTCTAACTTTGAATGTGAGAGAAGGGAAAAAATAGATTTAGAAAGAAAATAAGCATTCTACTCAAAATTACTTGCACACATTTCAGGAGTTTGATATGCAGCCATCATCTTCTGTTTACCATTACCATGGATTTAAGTTCTAATAACATATATTTCTGTGTTTGAAACTCCCATAAAACTTAAACAGAGTTAGATGTATAAAATCGATGTGATCCTAGTCTACCACTGATTAGTCAAATATATTCATTTATTTCACAAATACATTAGATTTAATTTCATACATTTTTAATGCTCTTATTAACTGTTATTGACACTTTTTTTCCTGTATTCAAACTATTATTTCTAAGGGATGGATGTTAAATGCCAAACCTCAGAGCCCAGGCAAGAAATCAACTTCTGCCAAACCAATAGGAAAGTAAACCTGTCCTGTACTTCTTGCCTGCAGCTAGACAGACAGCACTACAGCTACTACAGCTTACAGCAGCCCTAACCAACACTGATCTTTTCTCCAGTTTCTACAGGTCCTGATGTGCTTTATAATCCTACCCAAACGCCTGTGTGGGCTGCCCTAACCCAGTCCTCTCTCCTGTGCTGGATTCGGCAGGTTCCCGCAGGTTGGCGCTCCTCAGCAGAGGAGCAGAACTAGATCCATCCCCTCCAACAGGAAACAGTAGCATTTTGTTGCAGGCAGTCCCACACCACTGATTTCAAAACCTAGCATCACTGAGGTAAAGCAGCAGCACTTCCTAAATCAGACACCAAATTCAAGAAAAAAAGGGGAAAAAAAAAAGAAAAAAAAAATCACTTATCTCTCACAGGAGATTTACCCAGCCTGCTCCTTGCCTGCCCAAAAAAACATATTCTATCATTTCATTAACAAAGCCAAGAAGCTCACGCTGTGGCATCTCATCGGAGGGCACTGGAGTTAACAATGCGAGTGTGAGCTCCAGTGGCCATGGCAACAGTAGCTAATTCTTCTTCCCAATCAGGGTGGCAATTCTCTCCCATGGCTTGAATCAGTTACAAAACAAAATACGCTCAAAGACCTTTCAGAGCCAATAGCCTTGCAGCTAATCTGCTAATAGGAAATAATCTGCAGCTAATATACACATTCCAGGGCAGCAGTCTGTTTTCTTAATACTTTGTTACACGGGCCTCTTTCCAAAAAAAGCATAGCAAAGAATAGAAAACAGACATTCATTAAAAATAGTATAATACTACCTGACCACTATTAATGCCTGAAACATGCTGCAACTTGCATGGCTCTTAACTGGTGATCTGGAGAGGCAGCACTAGATAGACTGAAAGCGATGCAATTAGATCAAAAAGAGCTACATACAGGAGTGTGAAAAATCAGACTTGAAATTATTTCCACATTTCTCTCTTTTCCTCTGGCCTCAATAAAAGGATCCATAGGCAAAAGTACTGATTTTACAAGTATGTGCATCAGCAATTTACGATCTAGATGGATACAAAAAAGCATGTATTAATAAATAGCCATTTACGGTACACTCATCTAATAGTGTGGTGCAGGTTCAGACATACATTCTGCTGCATGGGATAAACATGTAAGAAAGCAGCAGACAGGGGCAGTGGGTGAGAGAGACATGCTGCAAACCCAGCCATGAATCACCCACTCTCCATCAGACATGTCAGGAACACTTCACAGCATGGCTTGGTTTGAATTTTGTTAAGAGTAGCACTATGCTTTTGAAAGCCTTCAGCATCAGCTCTGGTCTGCTGTGGCCCAGGTCCAGGCACTGAGCAAGGCAGGGTGAGTTCCAGCCTGTTTGGGACAAGATAGTTACTATCTTCTCCATGCAATTAAAACATGAAATCAGAGATGCAGCACTAATGCTGGGTTAAGGAAGGAAGAATTAAATTCTCCTCCTGCAAGGCAAGATGTTACCAATGGAGATGGCTGAGACAGCAGAGAGCTTTCCCATCTTGCAATCATCTCTTCTCAGCAAATGCAGCCCCAAAGACCACATCTGCACCAGCAAGATGGTCCAAAAGCAACTAAAACTCTCCTGATGCCAAGGTGTATATAATACTACATTTCTATTTCTTTTTCCCCACCACTGGTAAAGGCACAGAGATAAGGTCATTTCAGGCTGCTGCACAGGCACTGAGCACAGTTAACAGACGGACTGCAAATGTTGGGGAAGACTGCAAAAGAAAGAAGTGACTAATGTGCTGTTCCGTGCAGTGCAAATCAAACGATCATCTATGGCTTTAGATACAATTGTTGTTTGGACCAACAAAATGTTTCATTTCTAGTCCATTCTGTTAACTTCCAGCATCTCTCATTAATCACAGTGACAGTACACAGATTGTCTCTTGTTCCTAAGATGACTGTTCCTCACTCTAATTTTAAGCTGCAACATACACAATTTCTGTGTCTATATTTAATATGAAGCTGTTTTCTTTTAAACAAAGAGAACAAGAAATACATTTCTCCATTATGATCTTATTTTATTTTATTGAAAACTGCTTGAGTCCTGAAGTGTGTGGGACTTGAATTGAATTGAATGGGAAGGCACCTAATGTGACAGGCGAAGAGTTTTAGGAGGAACCACTTCTTTCTCAAACCATCATTTAACATCTGTTATGGAACTACTCAACACAAAGGCCTTTGAAAATGGTAGTTGCCCCCAGTACAGAAATAAAAAAGAGATGACTTTAAAAAGACTCAGAGCATGGCTAATGAAGAAAGACTGCCTCAACCACTGTGGCCATGTTCTTCACAGGGAATTGCTTTCTCCGAAGTACCTGAAGATTTCATGTCATGCAATCCATTTCTAAAGTACATTTTGTTCCCTCAGTCAATTAGACAATTTATGAAAACCAATAAAATTGGTTGCTTATAGATAAGCGTCAAATGATTAACAGTGAGCTCCTTCTGCACTTGGGTCATTTGTCAGAGCTGCTTCCTGCATCAGCTCCCTTTGAAGTCGCATCCGGAGTGCATGCTCCTGCCCACAGGCAGAGCTCTCCGGACTCACTCTGCATGGCGGACTGTTTCCCTGGAAGACACAGCAACATTATCTTTGCCCATCTATGACATCCACATGAAACAAGATGAGAGCCTGAGAACTTCTTGGGTAAGAAGAGAACTGTACAGACATATGCAAACACTGTTCTCTCCATTCATGCAAGGGCTGGATTGCATAAAGCTGTGTTACAAGTACAGAAGACCAATGCACTGTGATAAATCAAATTTTACCTGACCTTGCTCAAGTGAAGGGTTTTGCTGCTGTTTAGCAGTTTAGCGTGTTTTGATTTTTGTGACAGCTATCTCACAGGAACTGACAAACTGCATGATTTACCTTTTTTTGTTTGTTTGTTTATCTTCTTTTGGTTCTGCAGCTCATTCCCACTCTTTGTTAAACAGCCTGAATCATTCTGAGCACACTCTGCAGAGAGAATGAGACTTCAATAGTGGTGAGCACTAACCTACTTCTGCTCTCTAGCCATTGGCACAGAAAGTAAATGCTCCTTGATTTTGATGGAGAAATAGAAACAGGTCATGGCTGAGGGCTCTTGAAATTGCACTAGAATCTTTAAACAGGTTGAACACATCACAGTCTCACTGCTCTTTATCCCTGACAAACCCACATTGTGTGGTATCCGTTCACCTTAACAATGTTGTAAAGAGTTGCTTGAATGAAAAATTGTGCAAATAGTCAAGAAGAAGGAAAAGAAAAACAAATAAATACCCCTTTGCATCCCATTCTGGCTTTCCCCCAGTTCTGGATGGTGATGGTCTGGTCCACAGCTCCTCGAGTTGCTGTGCCCTGCAAGTCTTTATTTGGTGAGAGTCCCGAATGAATATTGCCCACTTCTTTACAAACATGAGGGAGGTAGAATAAGAGAGAGAAAAAAAACCAACAAAACACTGAACCCTTTAAAGCTGCATGATTTTCAGCACTGAAGAGTGCTTTTATTTCTCTTTAAATCAGTTTTTATAATTTGAGTTGTCATGACAACATGATGCAACACTTCACTGCCATGACAATCTGACAACTTTCAAAAACAGTAAGTGCTGTTTTTACTCTGTTTTTCAATCGCTCCCAAGGAAACAAGCTGTTATTTACTTCTGTGACGAAACTCATACGATACCATAATGGATCCAATGTCAAGAAAAATTAAAGCATAGAATGGGGGAAAAAGGAATGGAAAATGTGCTTTTGTGTACATAATTACTCCATAAAAGTACACATTTTTTCCGCTTTCTTATCCCAATTCACCACCATAACTTTGCTCATTTCCACCTACAAATTCACGGAGTTTGTCCTCAAACCAACAAGAACTGGTCCTTGATTAAATACAAGATCACTCACAATCTCTTTTCTAACCAGCAGGCTCATTTGGTAATTTCATGCTTGGTTGTGTCCTAGCGTTTGGATACCACATAACAAACATAAGTCAATGAAATCTCTCTATGACCATTAGTTAAATCCAAGGGAGCAATGTATTTGTAAATCCCATCAACATAAGTGAGACTTCTATGGGGACCATAAACCCACTGGCTAACCCTCTGCGAGAAAGACCCAGGAAATATTTCCAGACACTGGAACTTGGTTATCTACATTGCTTGTTCAGCTGTGGTAAAAATCAGTGGGATGATTCCTATTCTGTCTATCAAAGCAATTGTGAGGAATTAGCATGGATCAAGGTCCACCTCCAGAAAAGCAGCATGAATGCAACCACTCCATCCTGTAATCTGAGGGAATTTGATACTACCAAAATATGGCAGATGGCTTCAGTGGTAAGGGATGATGTTAAGGTCATTTTATGTAAGGGGATAGAAATAGCCATTTCCTAGCAGCCATTTTTGAGGAACAGGAAAAAGCTGGAAACACTTGACATGAAAATACACCATGCTAAACGTCACTTCATGCAGGGGTGTCTGATGGAGGCTCCGTTAAAGCACAGAGGTATTAATGTAGTCTGCATTCCCAGATCCCGCTTAACTGTGAGAATCTGCTACTTAAGGCTCTTGCCCAGGTAATTCAGTGGGGCTTCCTTGCACCTGCCTCCCACCCTGTTCCAGCTTTCTCCTCACAAGACGGACACAATGAGGAGGACGTTTAGGGAACACAGGGGCCTTCAGCGTGATGCAGTACAACAATGTATTTAGCAGTTTAATAGTCCTTTTCAACTAAATACACTACTGTAATGCCAGGATATGAAAAGCAATATTATTTTTTAGGACACTACAGCGAGAAACTTGTTTGTGTACAAACTTACCTCTATGATGAAGTGTTAAAACCATATAGTTATGTGAAGGCAGTAGTTTTGGAAGTAAAATTAAGTATGTTTTGCAGCATTAATACCTAATAACAGAACATGAATAGTTCTACATACAAATAAAATCAGCACAGTATCACGATTAATATTTTACCTCCCTATTTAAAACATTTCATGTAGTTTGACTACCCCATTCCAAAAGTTAGCAACTATCATTTACCCATATGAGGCTCAGATAAAGAAAGGTAAGCTAAATCAGAGATTTCAGTGCCTCACCTTCTCTTCTATGAGAGTTCAAGACTTTGGTTTTCAGCATCTTATGAGATAGGAACTTGTGAAAGGACCGAAACAGTTAAAAATCAGTTGCAAACAGTTAAAAATGAAAGATCTGATCCAGTTCCTACATTTCTATAAGGGACTCCTTCCACTGATGACTACATAACCTAAACCAGAGAATAAGCACATAAGCTCCTCATTAAGAAAAAAAAGAAGGAAAATACCACTTCACTTCCAAAATCCCACACAGTTCTAATTCCACATCTTTATGTCTCTATTTATTACAAGTTCCAGTTGACAGGAACAGATATAGCTTTTGTTTCCACTGGTATCTCATTAGCAAAACAAGGTTGCCAAAAGCCAAAACAGTTCGAGATGTTGTTTCACGGAAGTTGCCTATAAACCAATTTTTATTTATATTTATCAGACAAAATGTCTTTTGTCACACAGGTCTACAGTAGGATTATCCCGCTTTTATTCTCCCTACAGGTAGTATCCAATCAAAATTATGGCATTTATTGCTCTACACTCAGAAAAAATACATTATATGTTAAGAGTTCTTCTAAATCACATGCCTAGGCACTGCTGCTCTAGGCTACAATTTCTTCTCAAATCAGGATGATGTTTGTTATTTCACAGACATCTTGACAGGACAAAGTCAGTCTGAGTGTGACTGGTCTCTGTTGCTGCTCACAGCTACTGATGTCAAGTGTTTCTTAGGAAATTACCTGGGTGGAGGTTTGTAGCCTGATCTCTCACTGTGCAGTAGAGGGAGAGGTGAAATTCAGAACAGAGCAGGAAGGGAAAGTAGCATCTCAGGATAATGCTCAAGTTTCTGAACAGCAAAACAGCCACTCGAGTCAGAGACTTATCTGCTGGGAACCTGCACTTTGACCCTGAAAGGCAGATAGTAAAGACGCTCACAGGCACCATTTCGCCAATAACTTGAACGACAACGTGCCAGTGATAAACCATTACTTAATATGGCCTACAGAACCATGACAAATAGTGGACACATCGTGTGATGACACTGTTTAGTAGCAGATAAATTGGTATGGTCTGGGCATATTTTTAGACCTGCAAATAATAATATGCACTTTCAGGAGCTGTGTTACTGACTTCAGACTGTTTCAGTAGTAAACACTGACTTCTCTTTTTCATAAAATGGTTTTAATCACACAGAGGGAGGAAAGTGAGATTTTTTTCAACTCACTTCTCAAGAGATGACCCCAAATACACTGATGTGCAAAGAATAGGGACACCCACACACATGTGATTATAACCTCAGCTGTGTGATGGATCTGTTTCCTGCTGATAGCGTTAACAGGGAGCTGCAAATAAATATCAGGGCAGTTGAGGATGATGGAGAGAAAGGAGGAGTGAAAGATGCATTAAAACACAGGAAAATGTCTACTGTCTGAAGATGGATGATCCAGAGGAATGTGGACAAATGATTCAATTCAGTGGAGAAGAGGAAAGAGGTAGCACCTATCGGCTTTCAGAAATCGCTGGTTTGGAAAATAACTTAACCATCCATCTAGCAGCATTCCTCTTAGATTCTTGCTTTAGTTCGCATTTACAAAAACATTTATTTTAAAATCAAGCAGACACAAATCCCACAGAAATGCTGTAAAATAATCTGTAAGTCAATAAACTGTACCTTTACTTGAATTAAATGTATGAATACACTTAAGATGCCATTTAAATATGCAAATATACTCGTTCTTTGCATATATTTGATGTAAAAATGTGGGGAAACTGTTAGAGAAGCACCTAGAACATTTGGGATAGTACTACTAAATTTAAGCCTTTAAGATTTAAAAATGACACACAGCATTACAAGGAACAGCCATTCAATGAATTACCGTACCTCAGAAAGGCATTTATTCACTGTCCTTCCTATCAAATTTGCTTTGTTTGCAGTAATGGACCCACAATTTGACTGTCCTTAAGGATTTTTTCTGAAGTGTCCATGACATGATCTTAACATGATTCATGCTTGAAGAAAGAACAAGTCTAGCAAGAACAGTAACATCACAAAACAAACACATTTCTCAATATTTTGAATGAAAATACAGACAATACAAGTAATTTCTTATCCTCTATAAAACTGACATTATACTTTTTACTTCTGAATGGACTTTTAATATCACAGTGAAAAAATACTTATAAACTTAGGTTAAATGTCACCGCTACAGCTATAATAAAAACAATAGATATGTATGACCAGTGCTAGCATCTGACCTCTTAAAATACTTTTGTAAAATTTACTTCGTGTAGAAAAGCAACACTACCAAACATGAATATAAACAAGTGAAAGATGTAAGCATATTGTGTATCTCCTAAGAAATTTTAGGCTGGTATGTGCATACGCACATCTCATCCAAAGTTCTTATCTGATCAACAACAAAATATTAGAGCATTTTCATAAGACAATTGCTATGATGTCCTTAGGAAAGCATCTTCTTTGCTTGTATTCTGTTTTTGAGATCCCATATCATTAAGGTTGCTGTTAACATGGTTTCAAATGGAAGCTAAGAAAGAAGGTACAACATTAGCAGTAACATATCAGAAGTGTATCTTGAATTCACTTTCCTTGTACTTAAGGTAAAAAGTCTGAAGCAGCTAGAAGCTGGAACAAACTTTTTATCTGTCAGCATTCACTGAGATTGTCAGTTTTCTAAAGCAATACTGCAGACTGTAAACACTTGGGAGTGCAAATGCTTTTTCTAACATGCAATTCATAGCAAAAGAGAGGAACATGTTTAAATGGGATCTGTGGTAATATAAATAAATAAATATTAATCTTGATCATCAATCTTCCAACAGTTTCCCACAGAATCTGTTGAGGAGGTACAGAAAAGTTGCTGATGACCTGCTAAAGGATTTCCTTCTTTTAAAACTGAAAGTAGCTTAAAGAAATTACTGTATAAACCTACTATGTCAAATGTAATCAAGTTGTTTGGTAAATATTAGTGTATTTTTCTATCACCGGAATTTGCAGCAGAAGCAAATATGTAGGATTTATGGCATGTAGCACACACACACACAAAAAAAGTTTGGCTGAAGTTGCTTGAATGCTTTATTTCTCTTTTATCCCAAACCATGAGTGCTAAGCTTCATCACTGATGAGATTTCAGGGATATCACCACCTCTCATAAAAAAATTTGCATGTGGCACTATGTGTGTTTTAAGATGTTTCCCCTGTCCAACAAGCAACATGCTAAAGCTCTCCATTCTTGAAGAACATCACAGCTAGCCAGAATGAACAACTCCAAGTCATATACATGGAAAATGGTAATGCATAATACCTTTTTTTTTTTTTTTTTTTTTTTTTTTTAAGCAGGACTGGACAGTCGCAAGTAGTATAACCTCTTTATTTCAGGAATAGACTTACCCTTGCATATTTGGACTCATTTGTACTGGACACAGTCTCTCGCTGATCACTGATAGCAGCCTGGAGGAAGAAAGTAGTATGCACTTGGATTTGCAATGGAACTCAGCTCTCACCGATTCCCTCAAAGTCTGACTGCGTTATGCCTGAGAGTAGAACATAATCCAAAATCCAGCACTTTATCTAGGTGCCCCTGAGCTGTTTTGAAAACTTGGCCTTGATCCCAGCCTGTCTCACCCTACTCTGATTTTCAGAGAAACAAACTGTATCACAGCCATTTCTACACCCAAAGCTTTCTTGCTTGCTCCTTGGACAACCCCCTCCTCCCGTGCTTATCTCAACAGCAGCCATTTTCTGTTCCTTTTGTAAATTCACACCTCATTTCAGTATGACCTAGAACTATGCAAAATTGAACAGAGAGAAAATCTTATCTTAAAATGTAGAGACAAGAAAATGCTTGTGTTCTTTTTTAGCTATTTTTTTCAACCACCCATTTTTTCATTGAACTGCAATGCTAGCATGTCAGCGCTACTGATAGACTGACATTCCTGCAAAAGAAACAAGGAATAGCCACATTGTGTTCCCGCCTGCTTTCTTAGGAAGTACAGCATGGCATTCACAAACTGTCAGCCCCTGTTCTCTTGAGGTAGAAACCTGTGGCACATTCATTTAAACAGCAGATCTCTGTTCCTTAAACCACAGTGTCAGAGCTGTTTGCATTTACCATGTGTGAGATGGAGTCGTTACCAATCCCCACTGCCCCCCAGTCAACTAATGTCATTACCTATCAATATGTAACATAATTTCAAAACCAAAGCTCCAGCTCCAACATCACCCCCAAAGATTATTTTATTACAGCACTTATCATTACGTGATCTTAAAAGTTAAGTCTCCCACGAGGGAACATTCCTTGATATTAGCCAAACCATGAGACTAACAAAAACTTTCTATAGTTTTAACATATGGATTACATTTGAACTGACAGTAAGTTTTCCTCTGGACTGATACCCTGTCGCCTCCGTACATGGTTGTGCTTATGGGGCTCTTTTTAAGCACCACTGCCCTGAAATAAACTCCTACTTACTCCTACAGCATTTCACACCAGCCAATTTAAATATTTTAATAATGAGTAAAAAGTTTAAAATGAAGATAAAATATTCTGTCAAGCCACAGACAGTGCTGACAGTTCAAAAAGAAAATGCTTTCTTTGCAGCATCCATCAGCACATCTGGCTGTAGGCTGCACTGTATCTCTGGATCGCTCAGGATTCCCAGTCTCCATCTCCTCCCTCTCTAAACCAAACTTCTCATCAGATGTGCAAATCAAAGAACCACCAAGACAGAAACAGACGGAGGCCAACACCACAATGTGTGACCGGACGTCCTGCTGGAGGTCGGAGAGCTGTGGCCTTAGCCAGAGAGGTCCAGGGTGGGCCTGGTGGTTCTGGTGGTTGTGGTGGTGGTCACCACAGCTGTGCTGGAACATTTCTGGTGAGCCCCACAGAGCTTCTCAGCCCCAGAAGCATCACCACAACATTCCAGAAAAGATGTCTTCCTTAGAGAGCCATCTCCACAAGGTAATGAGTCAGGTCAGCACCCAGACGTACCTACAAGCTACACAACTCCCTGGCATTAACCAGGGGGGCATTTCTCAGTGCAAACTCTGTCAGCTCTGAAGAAAATGGGGAGCACTATGGGCTAATGCTAAAGCTCTGAATGTTCTCTTCTCTACGCATTTTTATGCAGGGTTAAGAAACAAGCTAACAGATTCTCCCAGCATCCACCATGTTCTGGCAGAAGGAAATGCTTCAGATTTCATGGTTATTTGGGTTTCCAAGTGCCAATCACTGTTTCTGTTTTTATTTATTTAATAGCTATCTGAAAATGAGAAACTTAGCAACATATTGTGTAGCCAATTTGGCTGATAATGCCTTTTTTTTTTTTTTAAGCTCATTTCCTGCTTAAGGAGAGCATGGTAACAGAACTGGATATTTTTATTCTTCTCAGACAAGGCACTGCACTAAACCAAAGCAAGAAAAAAATGCTGAAAAGGAAAAAAATAAACTACTGAAAACTGGTGAACAGATTAGATTCATTTTCACGTATCCCCCTTTTTTGGATATTTTATTATTAACTAAAACTAAATTCAGCTGTGCAGAAAAATCAGAAAATGTTATACACAAGCAGAAGCTAACTGAAATGAGCTGCTTTTATTATTTAGTTGTGAGATACTTTAGCCAAGGAAAAAAGAAAAAAAATATAGAATTGTATCTAAAGAGAAATCTAACTAGTAACAATAGTTTTTAACTTAAAAAGCAAATCAACAAGACAGAGAAGGCCTTAATTGCTTCTCAGCACTGATATAGTTTGCTTCAGCGAATATTGCCATGTCTTATAGCTGAATTCTATAAACATTTTCTGTCCTGATAGAGAAGGGTGCACTTTGCATTCCTTTCTCAATATGGTAAAGCTGTAACTTATACCTCTGACTTATCATAGCATTGGGAAACACATGTTTTCCCCTTATTTGGTAGCACAGAGCATCTGGAAAGGAAAAGGGACATACTTCACAATACCAACTGTGAACAACTATCACAGTAGACGTGCTTAAAAAAGCTGGCATGCCACCTAGTTTGAGCAGGATATACAAAGCTGCTGATGTGCCGACCGCTGCAAAACAGCTCAGGGTCCAACTACCCACCTTGTTGCTGGCTTCCAAGTGAGCCAGCATCCTGTTTTCCAGTTCTTAGAGCAGCCTATAACGTATCAAAATAAATGACCAATATACATGGGTGGCTATTTTATGATCAAATGTGGAAGGAGGAGGAAGGCTGTTATCAGTGGGAAGATGAAGTGTGGCGCACTCTTATTTGCAGTGCATCCCATGAAGTATGAAGACAAGTCAGAAAAGGGAAAGGCTATGCTGTTTCTTCTCATTATAGGGGGCAGAGTTGTTAGGGTAGCTCCATAGGAGAATTCAGGATGCCCTTAGCTGCTGAAAATATGGGAGTGAGGCAGACGTTAGGAACTTTGGTAACAAACTCAGTACCCTAAAAGCTAGGATAGAAAAACTCCATGGGTGCCAGAATCAGTGACCTTAAAGCTCAGGAACAGAATCAGCAATATTCAGCTCTGAACAAGGAAGCTCCCAGGTTTGGCCACTCTGAGCAGTTCTGTACCAGTCTTCCAGTCTGAAAGTTCCTGAGCTGCCTGCCCTACCCTTGAACTGCTGCAGGATCTGCCTTCCTCCTGAATACCAAGTCTTATGCTTCCAAAATTTTATTTTTATTTCTGAAGTGCAGAACAAGAGGTTGTCATTTGGTGGGAAGAGCAACCATTTTGTAAGAAAATCTCTAACACAAGAAGTGAAAGGACAAAGACTCATCTCCTTTTCCTCCAAAATGCCTCAGCCACACCTCCTGGAGATCCCTGATTGCTGCACCGCGGGCCAGGGCTTCTCCATGTGGGATGTGCAAACCACAGGGACCGGTAAATAATTCTGTTCAAGCTGCTGAGTGCTTCCTCCTGCACATGCAAACAGCTGGGAGGTGGGGTGCTGCTGCTACAGCTGATGATGGCTTTTAACATTGTTCCATCTGGAAAGGCCTGGTCAGAGTAATGTCAGGAATGATATGTGTTTCAGGATCCAGTTCCCACCTTTGCAGTGAGATGATCCTCCCTTCTGACTGCATCTGATCATCATACACCTGGCATTTTTTAAATCTTAGTATCCCACATTTTATTTTTGTCCAATAGCAGCTCTGGTCTCACAGACATCGAGAAAAACAAAACTAAAAGCAAACAGACTTAAGCTGAGCTCCAAGGAGTAGATAACAAATACTTAGATGAAGGCTGTCAGAGAGGTGACATTATCACTCCCTGTGGATAGCCTGCAGATGAGCACACAGCCTTTGAAGAACAGTCGGTGTGGTGCTACCACTAAAACTGCAACAACCACACACCAGAGGCCAGAGGCCAGAGGCAGGCGGTGGGAGCCCTCCTGTCAGGACTTGAGTGGAGGTGCACAGCTTCCACACACAATCTCATATTTTGGCAAAAGATGTGGCAAGTTACGGTTATAAAACCTGACCAAAAAGTGAAATTCAGTTTGTTCTTGTTCTCTTGGAAAGCAACAGAAAACTTTGCAGACACCTAATTTCTCTGAGCAACTGTAGGAAAAAAAAAGGTGGTTTTAGTGCCCTTTTCTGAATGGAAAAATATAACAGAAGGCTAAGTAATATTTCCAAGGACACAAGTCCAACCCGTGACAGACTCCACAGGGGAAACTCCTCATGAAGTCATTCGGCAGAAAGTTAAGGTCACTGCTCCCCCTTCCTCCCCACACTCCACAAGGTTGGGATACTCCGCATCTAGAAGTGCAACTGCAGAGGGATGGGTTTTTTTCTCTCTCTCGCAATACATACATCCATACGCACATCATATCCCATAATGCATCAATTAAGTCAGTCTCATTTCTTCAGATCTTTACTTGCTGAAAGATAATTTTAAGAACAGAAAAGTGAAGCCAAACAAAAACTTCTTTCTGGGTGCTTTTGAAGAAAACAACTACATGAGCGGTTATCTGGCACAGGCGAGACGGGAGATGACAACCAAGGGAGAAGATTCAAGAATCTCTGAGGATGAGGCAATTCCTACTGTTTTGAACTGCGCCTATGAGCCCAGAGTTGGACGGCAAACACTCCCTGGGAGGAGCTGCAAAAGAACACGCTGCAGAGCTATACAGCAGATGATGGTATCGCTGTCCTACTGTTTCTGGTGAACTTTACCACATGAAGCAGCTATAAAGCATTTACAATGTCAAAGGAGCCATGATCTTGGAGAACCCCTGGGAAACATGATGGAAAGAAATATCCCCTCAACACAGAGAAGCATCACCGCAGCGTTAATGGTTTTGGTTGTGCAATTCAGCCTGCTCTGAAGTTCACTTACGCTCCCTCTGTAACTGAAACCGGGTTTACGTCTACACACCTAAACCACTGGGAATTCCTATAATCTGCTCTCTTTGATATCTGAACCAGCTATCTTTAAAAAGATATGTTCCAGTACAATCAGACTGTGGCAGTTTGATTCAGGATTTACAATATGGAAATCCCGCAACCATCAAACCAACCTAAGTGATCACAGCAGTTCCTTCTGGATTCAGATGCACAGGAACCATTTCCCCATCCTTAAGATGTTAAAGTAGCAACTGTAAAAAACAATTTTAAACTGCTATAAAATGGGATACCTCTTTTAATGCTTGTTAGCAATTTTTTTTTCAATTTCATTTACATATCACCATTCATCAGCATCATTCAGGCGTTCAATAAATAAAAAATAAAAGAGACAAACGAAAAAAAATCCCACATGAAAAGGCATTTTCATTAGGAAAAACAAACAAGTCAAACAAAAAAATCAACCACAGCAAGGCGTGTCCATATACTGAAATATACCCCTTCAAAGGGGTACAAAAGAAACAAATTCAAAGAAACAAATTACTGATTACAAACATCACAATAATGGCACAAACGCCAAGAAGAAAAAGCCTTTCTTTTATTCTTTGTCTTGAAACATAATGAATACTGAGATGATGGGAAAAGAAGGCTTAGTGATTCACTGTGAAATGCTATCACTGTAGGGAAAGCCTGCTTCTTGCATTGGGGTAAGAAGAGTTTTGAAGGGTTGGTTTTATTACAGATAGTACACGATGGTATCTTTGTCCTTTTCTGGGCAGGCTGATGCTATCCACATGGCACAGCACTCACAGAAACGTCTCACTCCCCCACAAACTGAAATTTATGTCAGTTGGATGTCATTAATAATGCTCTCAAGCCAAATACGAGCAGTCAAAGTAAAAACGACAGATATAAGCAGGATTTTTTCTCGGAGAAGATAGAAGGGTCACTGTTCTATACCTACACTTTGATTTAGGCAGCACATAAGAAAACATTTTCAGACAGATTTGAGTGTTTTTATGCACATACAGCAGAGGTTTATTTTAAGAAAAGTACCATAGGAATGCCGTAAGTAGAGTAATATGACCTGCTTGTTAGGATAGAATAAGTTTTGTGCTCAAAGATCCCTGATAATCTCGTTATCATTTTTCCCAGCACAGATGAATCGCAGACTCCAGGACCCAGCACCTTTCACCACAGTGAGCAGTTATCCCTACAGCATGCGCCGCACATCACAAGCAGTGCCCATTCACAGAAACAAAACAAACATCCTGATCACCGAGAGCCGCCTCGTTTGATCTCGCTTCAACTTGAAAGCGACGCGAGGTCAGGCAGGGGCAAGAGCTGGAGAGAAAGATCGCCGCGCGATGCCGAGACGCCCAGCAGGGTACAGCCTTAGAGGTGCACCGAGTTTCTCTGCCTGTTTCCTGATCCCACATCAGCAAAATCAGGCAGTCTGCTTCCAGGGGCTGCTTGTCTGCTGGATGTCTTGCTCCTGGTTTGAGTCACAGAAGTTTTCCAACACCTGTGTCCATTAAAGATTCCCTCACGCTTTTGTCAGGGGAGCGTTAGCCCTCCTGACCTGAGCAGGTAATTATTTTTTTGCCTGTTTAATTTCCACCTGGAGTTTTGCTTTCCTTGCTTTCTGTTCCTAAAGGGTGCTGTGTGTCACCATTTAGGGAAGCGATCCCTAAAAGAAAACAACAGATCCTTTGGGACTGGACTGTAAAAAACACCGCTTAATTAGCAAAGAATAAAAAATAAGGGTATCAAAATCATTTGAGGGGAGTACATGTTTTAAACTCCATTTCTTGTTTCTTCCTGGAGTTTATACAGCCAATCCTGAATTTACAGTGAGGTGAAGGAAGCACCCTGCAACATGCCAGGAGGCCAACAAGGGACGCATGCCAAACCTCCTCTCCCATGCAACAATTCAGCATCACTGAAGCTTCACTGCCTTCAGAAGCTTTACATTTATTTTACTGAGAGTAGGACAGAGAAACATTCAGGTCTCCTCATTCTCGGTCACCAGACTGACTGTCTCCCTTTTCTTAAGCCAAAGGACAAAGAAAACACTTCCTAGCAAAATGATAGCACATTCAGTGACAGCACCTCTGGAACTGTGTGAAAGTAAACTCAGCAGTATGCTGAATATATATTTAGTTTTTACTGTGAATCTGGAATTCAAATCAGTACAAGGTGAATTTCACTTCATTTTTATGTCCAGAGGTGTTACTCTAAAACTCTGCACAACATCTGAGCAATTTCTAACCATTTGCTTGTGCTACTCTCCAAAAAATAAGGAAATAGAGCAGGTAGATATTAATTGTTTTGCTGTATGGCTCCTAGAGGAGGGAAGAAACTTGAGCCAAAATATCAAAGAAGCTGAACTCATTTCCATTTGTAAAGAACTGCTTTACTGTCTGCAAATAAATCTCCTTAGTAAATAGCTCCAAGGTTGAACCAGAGAATACTGTATGGATCAAAGAATTCATGTCTTCCTGTGTAAAGTGAACAGGCCACAAGCTCACTTGTTTGTCTAAAACAATTAGGGCTGGTATGAAAAGGAGGGGGCAGGGACAAATAAGCCGCAGCTGATTTTACTTTGCAAAATATTTGTGTGTGTGGGGGGGGGGGAATTAATAACTAGTCAGGCCCCAAAACAGTCTAATCTTTGTCAATTGGTGCCAAATTATGCAAGGTGCTGCCAATTCTAGTTGTCTAACAAATCAGTACCAGTGTACGTTACTTTTAGGCTGAAGCCTGATTGATTCTGGTCATTATTTGGGCTGATCTCATTTGCACACATGGAACCAATATGTAGTCCAGATGTTCATTTGCAGTGAACCACTGAGTGAAACTACTCATCTACACGCAACTTTAATCCTGCCGTACAGCACCGCAGCTCCATTGCTTCTCCTCACTGATACAAAGGTTCATATGAACAAAATCTATAAAACATTCTGCTGGTATTTCTGTCAGCTGAATGACTTTTACAGTACTACATAAAGTTGACAGATAAAGCATGGCAGTCCTAATTCGAGTCAAGACTTTTCTTTGGGGACTTTAACCATTGAGCAATCAAACAGATTGAGCAGTAATGTTTATTACAAAGCATAAATCATTTTCCTGTAACTACTACAGGTCTTGCCTGAGGGCAAAACTTTTGGGTAGTGAATCCTAATATACTGGATAAGTTACTACATCGTACTGTCATTCTGTCATACTGTCATTTGCTTATCAGAAGCAAATTCATAAAGCTCTTCACAAGCAATTCTGACAATCAATTTCTCATCCCACAGGTAAATTTTAAGAGGAATTTCCCCTTTACAAGCAATCAGTAAAATGAGCATCATTGTCACTTTAAAGTTGTTTATGCTTTCTAGGCCAACACATGTTGCTTTAACTACCTAACCCAGAATTCTTTTTTTTTTTTCCTACTAAAAAAAAAAAGTCTTTCCTCATGATGATGATTCCACACTTCAAGATCCATCTGTTTCCTCTGGCTCCTCTGCCATTTTGGCCTCAGTGGAGTCCTTTTAATTGCATTTAGCCTTATCCTGGATTGTATGAGCCTATTCCCAAGGATGTCTGGTTTTCATCAGGTAATGACCATTAATTCTGGCTGCATTTCCTTCTAAATCTTGTTGAATGGCATAAGAAACAGAAGCTCTATGTCTTTTCTTGTATGCCCTATTGTTTCAGAAATGACCATTTTCTGTGGGCTCGGACTAAACACTGGCTGATCCAGAGATGACCCTCATAATATAGAAGTCTCTTCTCTACCTCCATATTCTGCTCTTTTTAACTCTTGATCTTGCCTCTGTTCTCCCTATGCACGTTTCATTCACACAGCTCCAGACCAGAGTCCAGTCCAGAGTATTTGCACCTGCATCTGAAGCCTTTGCATTACTTAAACACTAAAGGTCTCTCAGACTCGGGAAAGTGCTGCTTATGGTACTGCTCCAGGTCCTCCTCTGGGCCTTACAAAGCCAGCCTCAAAAGACTCTGTAACCTAAGCAGAATTTATGGGTTTCCAGTTCTGTAGCCAGAGCTAATGTCTTCTTATGGCAAGTTTTATTTTTATGTGATCTGGTAACAGTTAATAGAGGAAACACAATAGCAGCACGCATCTCAGTAAATGCAATCTCCCTGTCTATAACTCACATGTGTGTGTTAGCATGTACACACATACGTTGAACGTGCTGAAGGACAAACATTATGTTCTGATGTAACCAAAATGGTTTTTATGTCTTAAATACTATGATTCCTTTGGTTAAATAACGTTATAATTATGAGAGAGGAAAAACGAGATCCTAAAATTGATGATCTAAGCTTAAAATAAGTTAATTCTGGAGTCCTATTCAGTGCTTCATCTGCAGCTGATTTGCAGAAAGACAAAACATAATCTCTAATTTTCATCACATAAAGATCAACAGTAATTTACTTTATACTGTAGTTGCAGATTTCCAAAGATTAAAATCTTTGGAAAGTACAGGCTGCAATATTTTGGTCTACACCTACACAGGAAAGTAAAACAGGTGAACTGCACTCATTTGGCAGAGTTTCCAGTATCAGTGTAGTGCATTACTTTGTCACAGTGACCACCCAACCTTCAGTCCTCCAGCTTCTCATTTGCTCAAGCCATGCTCTTCCAACTCCGTTTTCTTGGGGCAAAAGTGGGTACTGGCTGACAGTGGGCACACAGTGCAAGCAGCACTGGGCCAAAGTTTGTCTCCCTCCCCATGCTCCCATTATTTTCTGCTTTCCCCTAACTGCTGCTGTGTGGTTCAGAAACCTCTCTCTACACTCCATCGCAGCAATAACTCCTTCTGTGTGGTTCTGATTTTGATAAGCACTCAGTATCTCCTAACAACACTGTGGTACTATCAAGGCAGTTTAAGTCATTCACTTTGAACTAATCTTGAGTGATCTGTACATGCTGAGAACCCAAAACAACATCTTCATTTTTTTCAACGAGTATAACGAACAATTCTGAATTATATAACTATTTTCCCCTGCACTTTACACTGTTCCTGTCACTGACAAAATACAGCCCAGTATCTCTGAGATCTAAGTTCCTGCATCAGCAGTGTGTGATTAGCCTAAGCCAGTGTATTACTAAACACATCAGCTTCTATTATTTTTATTGTTCTGAGGCAGACAATAAACATCTATGTCTATTTTTAATAAAGAACAGAAGATATGCAAAAACAGATGTCCTCTCAGACAGACTGAGCAAAAGGAATGAAGATTTATATCTAAGCACGTCTTGTCCTTTCCTCCCTTTTTTTCCACTTCGATGCTTTAATGCAGCTCTGCAGGTTCTTATCTTCACATGCAAGGCTAAAGAGTTAAGCAAATACAATTTCATAAGGTCCCTCTCTCAAAGAGCCCACCCATTACAGGGAGTGAAAGAGTCTTACAGTAAGAGAGGGAACCATCTTCCAAAAACCTGCCCAGGACTCCATCACTGTATAGATAAATGACTCCACACATGACGGTGTTTTTTTGTTTTTTTTTGGGGGGGGGACCATGTCTATCATGTTATAAACACTAGAGACTGATGCCAGGGGCTCAAGTTAATTTAACTAAAGGGAGAGCCAAATGTATGATACAAATTGTATCATATTTTCCTTCTACTTCTGGTGGATTTGGTAATATGTGCAGATGAAACCTGATCACATTAGTTGACACAATGGTATGAGTTTGAAACTGCATTCTGCCAGGCAGCAAATGCTCAGTATCTTGTAGTGTGAGCAGCAGATTTGTAATCTCCCACAAAAATATTAACCTATTAAGCAGAAATAAAAAAATAGAACAAGGCCCAATTCCTGTACCTCAGCTTTTTTATCTGGTTCTTACACAAAGAGAACTTATCCTCTTTTCAGGTGACACATTAACTTGACGCTACGAGCTCTTGATGTCGGCTCGGAGTTTCTCAGTACAAATGCTTAGATGACACAATTTAAAGAACATGCCATCTGACCGATCACCCTCTTCAGCACTTCTGTAATACAAGCTTCCCTCCAGCACTCAGTAACCCACTGCTTCTGTCCCATAAATTGTAATTCAACAGTTTCCTGGGAGTTAGTCTCATGGGTTCAACAAAGTATTTCAGACTTCTTCAGATGACAGCATCCCCAGCTGTCAACTTCTTACCGTGAAGGGCTTTTATTAGGCTTGAAATTCCCTTCCATGAAGTCATGTACTGCAGTCTGACCCTGGCAGTATTTGTTTCATTCCACATCCTCTGCCTAGGGCTTCCTCTGCCACTCAGTCACCAGGACTTAGTTTAGTGCCTTAATTTGTTCATCTTCATAGTATGAGATCTTTTTCTCATCTGAGTCAAAGCCCCTTAATGAAACTTTCCATCCTTCTGTCTCTTTTGCTCAAATATCAAGGTCATCAGAAACGCAATTTCAGATCTTGAGGTTGATGCAAACCAGAATTTTATGCTCTTATATACAACATAGTTACATTCATGGCTTCCAATTCTGCAACTAGGTGACATTCAGGTAGAAGCCAACCTGTCCTGAGCTCTAAACTGTTTCTTCCTAGATTTAATACTGAGTCACTATGTTTCTGGAATATTTGCCCCTCTGATCCAGTTTTTCTCTCTCACCATGGTAAATTAAGTCTCATATTGCCTCGTATCTCAATTAACATGACATTTTTAGCTCTGATAAATTTGCAACTAACTTTTTAGTTTTTAATTAGATTATTATGTTGAAGTACTTACTGTATTTCTGTAAGTGACACCTATGCTGGCAGATTTAAAAAGTGTCCATTACAAAGTCAAAGTTTAATTAGCTTTCACTGCAGATAAAAGACATATTAACTTACAATTTGCTTAGAAAGCCATATATTGCATGATCATTATTTTTCCAGAGGTGATGCCACTAATTTTTTTCTTGGGGATTTTTTCTCATTTACTTCATACAAAAGTCCCTAAACTCCTTATCCATATTGTAAATCACTTCTCATGCCTTTGACCTTATAATGATTCAAAGTCCCATATTCCACGTTAAAGGAAAGAAAAAAAATGAACATAATCTCTAAAGCAAATTTCTCATGTGAGAACCAACACTCATACGAACATATCTGCCATCAGTTAACTGCCTATTTCATGCAGTAAACAACAGGCCACCTCTGGAGGAATGGGCTACAGTAATAACAGAAAGCTTTGCATGTGCTTTTCCCAGAGAACGTAATTTAATCCTCTTCTATATTAATAATAATGATTTAATTCATATATATGCTATAGGTACCAATGGGAAATGTGTGGAAACAGAGTACATTGATCCCCAAAAGGGAAGTTTTTTCTACTTTTTATTTAATATGGGAAATGACACCGACAAAATGGAAGAGGGATGTAATTCATTTTCTGGGAACAGAAAGTTGGATGATGTTGCAATGTGTACCTTTTATCTCAGCACTTATCGCAGTACATATAACCATTTTCTTCTGGAAAAGCACACACAAAACACAAAAGTCGTACTGCAATTTCAATGAATTAAGAGCAATTTTGCATAAACCAAACTGCTCTGGATGTATCCAGCTACTTCATGAAAATTAAATCTCCACCATTTAGTTTCACAGTAGCTTTTCTAAAGCACAGAATAACCCAGAAACACAACTGCTTTCAGGCATATACACTGGCCTTTATCACTCATTTTTCTAAGTTCACCCATCTTCTTAGATGGTAAGAATATAATTGCAAAGTCTGTGGTTTTGTATTTGTTGCAACAGAAGTATTCACAATGAATTTTCATTTTGTTCGTTAGGCACGTCTACAAAGTTTAAGTGCAACATAAAGATATAATTGGATCTCTATATTCATTTTAATAACAGATACAATATTCTGGATGAGACTTTTTTCTTTTCTTCTTTTCTTCTTTTCTTTTCTTTTCTTTTCTTTTCTTTTCTTTTCTTTTCTTTTCTTTTCTTTTCTTTTCTTT